>DWKL01000991.1:0-15970 GCA_018249415.1 Phareas burnsi | reverse complement strand
TATCAGAATAGAAGGTTGGTCGTAATTTCATGAAAGTTAAATTTTATTTAAATATTTTTAGTACTAAATTAATTAAGTTGTTACTTCATTGAAAATTAAATAAATCCATTTACGCTTTGTTTTATGATTTTAAATTTTAACTGTTTAGTCAGGTATAAAATTTAAAAAAGTATGAAAAAAATTAAAAAAGTATCTCCATAACTTTAAAGATAGTAGATTCCTACGTGGTCTGACTGCAACACCACCGTCAAACCTATTTCTGCGTAACAATAGTAAAGCTATATTCTGGTTACATGTGTGTGATCAGGCAGATATAGTAGTATAAGTTGGTATAACTTAGTCCTTAGGAATACGCTATGATCATCCCTCTTTACTAATTTGGTCTATTTGGGGTCGAGTACAATCTACGGGCAGTGTTGAATAAATAACATCAGATGGGCTGCATGTCCAGTCGCCCCTTCTATTATTTGATTTGATTGCGTGGTACAATAGTCATCGTGCCGGTTTTACGTGCCAATCCCGGGTTCGAATCTCGGGCAGGTAGGAGTCAAATTTGGAAATTTGAGCGTGGAGGCGTTCATTTGCGTGTTCATGGTACATAACATAAACAACAAGTATATGGCATAAAACAAAACTCTAGTCAAGAATTCTGAGTGAATAAACTGTAAATTTAAAAAGTTACGTTAGCTCGAATGAAATTAACTGAAATGAATGAATTTCACAAGTGGTAGAACTATATAGTTCATCCGGGGAGATACCAACGCCGCCTTGAAAATCCGCCGTGAAACATTTCTTGTTTCGATTGGACAAGTGCGGTTGTCGAGAACACTTACAGCGAGGCGACTATCCTAGTCTGTAGTCACGCATCTATGTATGACTTCAGATAGGATTTCAGTCTTATTTATGGATAGAAATTGGTCTACGGGAAGGAAGTTTAAAATAAATACGTGGTCCATGGGCTACAGTAACCACTTAACATCAAGTGACCTGCACGCTTGCTTGAAAAGCAGTGTTAGCCTAGTGGTTTGGATTCCGGCATCTCACACTGGGTGTCCGGGGTTCGAACCTCGCACGCACCTCTTATTTCTTGAAATTATGTGCGTATTAAAAAATAATTATAACTTGCTTTAACGGTAAAGAAAATATCGTGGAGAAACCTACATCAGATATTTCTTTGTAAAGTTCTCAACGATGTGTGAAGTGAACCAAACCGCACTTGGTCAGCTTGGTGGACTATGGACTTACTCTTCTCATTGTGAGAGGAGACCTGAAACAGCAGTGGAATATTAATAGGTTGGTGGTGATGAACGCTCGTTCCCTACTCTACTCACATAAAATAGCACAAATGAGCCCACGACGCACGATATGTACACAAATCAAATACAACTTAATACAGATTTAATTTAAACAATCCAATATGGCCGCTTAACATTAATCGCCTCATTTAGTTAGCCCCATTATCGCGAAACAAAGGCATTCATGCGATTGGCGATTTGCGGTGCCATTTTCATTCGCAACGTATAACAATCGTTATTGTATTGTAATAACAGATTATTCCCCTATTTGAGTTATATTTTTGACGCAATATTATTCGGTATTCATTATTAATGTATCACTCCCCCCCCACTGCTAAGTAGATTTTTTATAGTAACAAGTAAGAATGCATTCCAGCTGATGGTAAGTTACTGCTTTCTATTCCATCGGTATTCATTATTAATCTATCACCCACCCCCCCACACACACACACACACACTGCCGGGTGTTTTTTATACAAGTAAAAAGCAAGCATGTAGTCCAGCTGATGATAAGCTACTGCCTTCCATTCCATCGGTATTCTTTATGAATATATCACCTCCCCACTGCTGGGTACATTTTTCATTGAAGTAACAAGCAAGCGTGCAGTCCAGCTGATGGTGAGTTACTGCTTTCCATTCTATCAGCATTTATCATGAATCTATCAGTCTTTTACTGCTTTGTAAAGATTTTTACAGAAGCAGCAAACGAGCGTGCAGTCCACCTGATGGTAAGTCACTGCCTTCCATGGACATCTATCACCAGCCTCTGATAGGACAAAAGTTCTTACACAAGTTCTAAATTCATCGTCATCAATCCTTACTGCCCCGTTTCTAGATGAGAGGAGCTGGGCGGATTACACTATAATCCGCCCAGCTGGCCAAGTGTGGGTTGGTAGATTTCACACACCTTCAAGAAATTTACACAGAATTATCAGACGTTTAGGTTTTCTCACGATGTTTCCTTCACCGTTAAAACAATTGATAATTCATTTGTAATACGCACATAACGTCGAAAAATCAGAGGTGCATGCGGGATTCGAACTCCGGGCTCCCAGTGAGAGGTCGGAATCTTGACCACTAGGCTACCACTGCAAGTTCTAACTTAGTCGTATAACTAGGTGGTAAAACTTATAGTACGAACGGAAGTATCACCGCATCTCTCATAATATGTCTTGAAGCAATCCTTTTTTATCGGGTGGTGACAGCCACAAAATTTTCAGGATAATTTTTACGAAGTTACGAATCTGTAGAAGTTAGAAAAAAAATGTAGGATAATCTTTACAAAGTTATAAATCTGTAGGGAGTTGGAAAAAAAATCTATATTAAAAACGTGATGTATTAAAGTTTTCATCTACTTCTAAGCTATGATTGAAGCGTGACATGTATTGCTCAATGAGAAGTCGGTTTAAAATTAATGGCGAAATATGTACCGGACAGATAAATAATTTTGTTTGATCCTTATGTGTATATAAATGTTAAAATAAATAGATAAAACAAACAAACACATAAAGAAGGAAGCGAATTAATAATCCACTTTGTCCAATCTGAGCTATGTTTAAGATTTTGGGTCTCTAGCTCTTCGAGAAGTTCGTTTACAATCGATTGTAAAATATATATTCAACAGATGAACAGCGACTCAATATAAATGTTGTAAAAACCTGTCCATATAACACAACACTTATCTATAAATACAGAGCGAATTACGCAAACAAATCTAGAAAAATTCAAATTAAACCAGTTTAAACTGGAACGCGCGCGAATTGAACAAGTATCTTCGATTTCAATTCCAATGCAGCGCATCGATTAGGAATTCCATTAAAACTCACAACACTAATGAGATATTTCCAATCCGGGGATCTCATTAAACTTGCTCCCGGAACACACTCCAACCCAGGAACTCATTAAAAAACTCCCGACCTGACCTTTGACGATTTGTACCTGAAACAAGATTAGGGATGTCAATGAAGATCAAGCTGGTATTAAATTAATCAAAGTTATTTTACCCTACCTCTTAACTTTATGACTTACGTACCATCTGTTTTTATACAAAATTGCAAATAATCCAATGCACGACTTTTGTGAAATTTTAAATTACTTTCCCCCTCTCTTTACCATCACCCAGCCCACACACTCCTTCCCCCCCCCCCCCCCCCCTCTCCCCTCCTCCACCCTCAAATTGATAGGATTCGCAAACCCCACGTAAAATCTGAGGAGTTAATCTACACTTCTAAAAGTTTCATTCGATTGTAATATATTTAAGTACTAGATAACGAAAAATTTTTCTGATCGATTCGAACATTGGTTAACGAGTATGTTAGTGAAAGCGTTGTTCGTATAACTGGCTCATTGAGCGTTCCACACTGCAATCAGCGTTCGCGTAATAAAGCAAGATAAGGGTTTCCTAACGTCGTATGGACGACCGCGCGATGATAACGCGGGTGTAGAGATGTTTGTTTGTTTTATCGATAATTTATTACGAATAAATCGATCAATTGAAATCAATTTGTAATAGGTCATTTATATAAATAATTTGTATATATAGAAGACATTTGTAACACGTATCTATGTTTCTAGCGCCATATTTGTGAAGAAATACAAAAGGATATGTGTAAAATTAGACATAATTAACGTTATTAACAGAAAATAAACATATGGAGGATTTAACAAACTAATATTATAATAGACAACCGGTCACGTTCCGATGAAATTGAATAATGACTCGAAAATACCGCGGGAAACTTGCATTCAGAATACAGAATTTAATATGGTCCGCACTCCAACCAGCATTTTTTTTATGTGAGAAGAGTAGCAAACGAGCGTGCCCGCCGTCTGATGTTAAATGGTTACTGTAGCTTTTGGACAGTTACATACAACATGAAACAGGACTAAAGACCCTCCATCTCCAGCTCCTCTCATTTCTATACACCTTCCCACTTCCAGCCGTCCCAACACCTCCAGCTCTTTAATCTCCAGCAATCCTCTCTCTTATGTCAAGTCAAATCATCTCTTCCATACATAACAAAAAAAATAAGATAGTTCAAGCGTTCTTGAAACCGTATAGCAATACATAATGTGAAACATTGCTATCGATTTTTTGTAATTATATTTATTATAAAACAAAATATCGACATTAAGACTGTGGCTTGTAACGTACATCACTATTGCAATATCACCAGGTCGCGTTATTCTGCTGTGGTGTGTCATAGGAATTAGTTCTATACAATTAAATGCAACATTTTCCCTTTTGAGTTGATTTATTTATGGGTTAGTTAACCGGACTCTTAGTTGGTGGCATGTAGTTTATAATAATGAACTGTTTTTGTGTTTTTCTTAGTTAAATTGTGAAGTATGTTTAAACGGAGCAAGACGTGGTTCCGTGAGGTATTTGTATGTTATTTTTTTTGTTTTAATAATTCGTTTGAAATTCGATCAGCGTTGATCGATCGGAAGTAGAATTGTCGTTTGAGTGAGGTGGCAACCTCGTCACACCTATTTTTTGCAAATACTGCTGTGGTCTGCAGTGTTTAGGGAACATGTGAGGCGTTCCAACTTAGTTCTCGGTGGTAACGCTTGGTTTCCGCTCTCCGTCTCTACAGGACTATTTTGATTGGTGATATACATGTGTTAATGATCATTTAACATCAAACGGACATCGCGCTCGCTTTTATATGCGGAATAAAGTCATATATATATAAGGGAAACTTCCTTTATATGTAGTATTCTCAAAGTGATATGGTATGATGCGTTTAGCTGCAAGATGGTCCACAGCTGGGTACTGAGTTGATGGAGGAAGATACGAATTGATGGGCAACCCGTGTCGGATGTTTTGAACCCATAAGGCTAACAAGACTTAACAGCTATGCAATGATAGCAACCGGGATCGACAGCTTAACGGGCCTTACGAAGCACGGAAGCGCGCTGAAAAATAGCCATTAGCGGTCACCCATTCAAGCCTGATCGCGCTCAATGTTGCTTCACTTTACAAAGTGATACGGGTCACTTAGGATCCTATGCTTCACTTTACTAAGTGATGCAGATCACTTAGGACTCTGTCTTCTTACATCGATCCGCAGTGGATCAGCATACGATGGCCGTCAGTCTTATTGTTAGGTTTAGGTATAAAAACACTGGAGTACGTTTCAGGATTTTTTAAATTGGGGGAAGAGCCCCGTCCAGCAGGGGGATATAAAGGATTGCTGCCAAGTCAAATATAGCGATTGAGCTGCTGCAGTTGAACCAAGAGTCCATGATAGAACTTTTAATTAGAGTTAGAAGTTATTGTCCGTACCTGCATTAATAAACAGATGGATTTGAACTAAAACGAGTGAATAATAAAAGGAGAGTTCAATAATTCCCTCGACTATAAGGAAAACCGACGTACTCCACGCCGTAAAGTCTACAATGGCTTGAACATACAACACGATCGACAAAGGTTACAGCACCACGTTAGACGTAAATGTTTTTACGAAAGCAGCACTTAGCGTTATTAAAGATTTAGTTATATTTAGATATATTTTAATAGGTGGTAGAAGTATATCGTTCGGGGAGGTACCACCGCCGCCATCATAACCCGCCGTGAAGTTCCTGTGTTTCGGTTGGAGGTGTTGCAACTTTAATGTACGACCTCGAAAAAACTTAATTCCAGTTTGAAGTTAAATGTGGGTGTCCATGGTCTGCAGTGACTTGACATCAGGTGGCCTGCACGCTCGTTTGCAATTCTCACATAATGGTTAATGATGGTGGTGTTGGTACATTCATTTATATTAAGCATAGCATGTAAGGTTTGATCGGTCATCGCAATTACTTTAGGGAGGGCGGCAATTTATTGATTGATTGTTTAAAATCCAATTGTTATTGTTTATTTCTTGTTCCAGGATCCTCTGCTGGACGTGCCTGCGAAATCATGGAACTGGAGTCCCACTTCGGAGCGCAGCCGCGGGGACTTGGATCGAAGCTTCACCAAGGCCTCCGACAGCCCTCCGTTCACCGGGATGCACAAACGACTGGGTAGGTTATGTTTGCAATATTTACTATATTGCACTATCCTGTTAAACAATTTTGAGAGGTAGAACTATAGTTCGTCTAGGGAAGTACCACCGTCGCCCTCATAATCCGCCGTGAATCAGTTTTGCGTTTCGGTGGTTGCGGCACACTTGCAGCGAGGCGACCATCTCAGTCCTCAGGAGTAGTGACGCATCTATGTACGACCTCATCATGGCAAATCAAAATTACCACTAGGGTATCATTCCTTGGAAATTATCGATATAAAATTCATAATTAAAGATGTCCATTTATAATTCCAGGCGGCTCGACAGAGAACCTGCTGGCCAACAGAAAGCAGAACTACCTCCAGCTGCCGCCTTCGTCGTCTGGGGACAGCCTGGACGTGGAGGTGCGACGGGAGCGAGGGTACGAGAGGAGCAGGAAGTCCCAGTCCATGGTCGCGACGAAACACAGGATGAAGTCGCCGATACCAGCGCCCAGGATGCTGATACACCAGCAGACTGAGGTAATTGATAATTGAGGATGCATTTTAATAAAATAAAGTCTACACACATAATTTTTTTTATGAAAAATATATGTTCATAAATATACATTCAGTTTTCAAACGGTTACAAACAATTACAAGAAAAAAATTAATATGTATTTTTAATATTTATTTTTCACTCCGGCAAGACGTTTTTTAAATGCAATATAAAGGACTCAATGACATGAAAAAACTCAACTATTATAATTTAAATGTATACACTAACGCGCACGTACACACACAAACTCACACACATTCACGCATACACAGGCGCACACACACACACACACATACGCACGCACACACGCTCTTCTGTATAGGTAAAAAGTGAACATACTCATTTGTTTATTAAGATTATAAAATAAATGAATTATAAATAAATTACTTAGACGATAAGAACGTGTGGCCTGAAACTGCTCCAGCTTCACTTGGTCCACTGATTTAAGTTAATATTTCTTAATTATATTTTTTCATGAAAAAGGTGCGTGTTATAGTTCTTTCGCCACTTGTTCGCTATAAACATAACATCTTACGAGGCGGTGGTAGCTTGTTGACGTTCAAAACCATTTCCGTAAAGAATCTACTTTGAATAATAATATTCTGATTTGATTCGTACTCTGAGGAATATTAAACGGTGGAAATGATATTCATATCATCATCATCATCGACCCATTAATGTCCCACTGCCGGGCACATGTCTCCTCTCAGAATGAGAAGAGTGAATATTATTATAATAAATTATAAAATGTTAATCCGTAATTGGCTGTAAGAAAGTAAATAAATAATTGTTTAAACACTCAGCTGTGGATTTAATAAATAAATACACTAAGAGATATGGATTTGTTAACTAATAAATAAATTAAAGTAACAAACGAACATACAGTCCAATAGATGGCACTGTAGTTCTGAAGCTATAATTCCTTTATCCAACATCAAGCCGGACTGCAGCCACCCACGGTGCGGCTGGCCCGGATTGCGTATGCTTGCCAATTATATTATATTTTATTTCATCATCATCATCATCAACTCATTAATGTCACTGCTGGGCACGGGTCTCCTCACAGAAGGAGGGTTAGGCCATAGTCCACCACGCTGGCCAAGTGCGATTTGATACACTTTACACACTTTCAAGAACTTTACAGAAAACTCTCAGGCATGCAGGTGTCCTCACGATGTTTTCTTTTACCGTTATAGCAAGTGATAATTAATTTCTAATACGCACATAACTTCGAAAAATCAGAGGTGCGTGCGGGATTCGAACTCCTGACCTAAAGTGTGAGAGGCCGGAATCTTAACCACTAGGCTATCACCGCTTATTATTATATTTAATCTTGTGGTATGCGTAAAAAATTGTTATTAGGGGAGAAGGGGGAGGGGGGGGGGGTTGCAGCTCTTAGATAATAAGCCCGGACAACGAGGGCATCATAGAGACCCGAATCTATTCCAAGGAAAATAACTAACCATATCGTATGTACAGTTTCAGGCGTCAGTGATACTGGAGTGTTCTATAAAACGCACAAAGTTCTCCGAAAACGGCAAGAAGTGCAAGAAAAACTGGACGGAATGCTACATGATCCTTACGCCCACCGCCCTATACTTCTACAAGGACCAGAGGACTTACCAGGCTACGGTAATATGAAAGAACCTTTAATCTGTCCTTGACGATTAGTGCCCTTATTTAAATTTCACTTGAAATATTTCCTCTAACGTAAACATACTTATCACCGGGAGGTATTCATCTCTTAGAGAACAATCTCGGACAACGAGGGCAACCTAGAGACCCGAATGTATTTGAAAAAAAAATGATTTTAGTTTAAACATTTATACATATATATCTATATTTAAACTAATTGTTGCAAGACATGTTTAGACGTTACAGGAAACTTTTATATATATATATAAATCTACCTATAGATATTAAAAGAAACAATAATACAATTTTAAAATGAAAATACGTATTGAATTAAAAAATAAATGTTAAAATTTTTCTGTCCAGAAAACTCCGAAGCCCCCCGGCACGCCTCCCAGCCCTACAGCGCCTCGCGGGGAGCTGGTGCTTCCCCTTCGGAACGCTCACATAGTTCCGTGCATCCAGATGCACACGAGAAGGTAAGATGCAAAATATTATATCTAAAGAGATATTCGCTTGACGCGATAATATTCGTTGACACACTGAGCGAGCGCTCAGTCCAGCGACCAATGTTCTGACTCGAAGGACCAAAATAATTTTAATATACATGATACTCGTAAAAGGTGTATTTTTAAGTCTGAGCCAAGGTACTTTTTTATGTAATGGAAGTAACAAACTAACGCTTAACCCATAAGATGTTACCTGGTCACTGATGGTCACTGCTCACAACCATGAACATCTGCAAACGATTCCAAATAGAACAGGACTTATCTTTTTTGTTTAAAGAGCAGCGGTACATTTTGTATGTAGCAAGGGGGATGCATGCCACCTGATATTAAATACATGGGCTACAGTGACTGTAGCCCATGAACACCAACATCTTACCTCAAACAGGACTGAAGCTCTATCTGACATCGTACGCAAATGCGTCACTACTTCTGAGGACTGAGATGGTCGCCTCGCTATAAGTGTTGCCGACAATTACATATTTCTGACTGAAACACAAAATGTTTCACAGTGGCTTGTAAAGGCGGTGGGGTGGGGGGGCCGGTTGAATATTCTACCTATCACATCTGAAGTCAATTGTGGCTCCTGAGCTCATCAATCCATTAATGTCCCAATCCAATGCACGGGACTCGGGATAGGCCATAGACTACCACGCTAGCCAAGTGCGGATTGGTAGACTTCACACACCTTAGAGAAGATGGAACGCCTCGTGTTAGTGTCTCTCACTTAACACCATTCTAACCAGAACACATAAACGTTGGACACTTGTTCACTGCTGGGAGGCAGAAAGGGTTGGCGGTTTGCGAACCAGGAAGCGTACCATATTAGAATTAGCGTTAATATTACCGTTTGATTTTAGGTACACACGATCCTTGGAGCTGACGGTCAGTTACGACCGATACCTGCTGCAAGTGGACACAGAGGAAGGTGCAAAGCAACTCCTCAAGTGCATAACCAATGTTATTTACAAATTGGTGAGTACCTTTAAAATCAGGGCTGGCTCATTAGTATAGGGTACACTCCCATGCTGGTCACGGGTCTCTCCCCACAATTGGAGGTCTAGAGCATATTCCACCACGCTACTCCAATTGGTGGAGATACGCGTTAGTGGCCATCCCATGTCGAATGTTTTCAAACCGCCAACAAGGCCTCTGGCAAGTTTACCGAGTGCTGTCCAAGGATAACAACCGGGACCAACGGCTTCGACGGCTTTACCTTCTTTTGGAAGCACGGAAGCGTGGATGAAATTTAGCCTCTAGCGGTCACCCAGCCAACATCTTTATTTATGGTTGAGATTTGATGTGGGTGTCCATGGGCTGCAGTGACTACTTAACATTAGGTGGCCTGCACGTACGCATCGCCCTTAGATAGGACCTCGACCCTATGTGAAGTATCCTACATACTTTTTTGCTACAAAAGCAGTCATACACGTTCTTAATGAACTTTGTCTCGTACCCAGGGGCCTCCAGCCATTGACGAGTACCCGAGCCACCAGTACCAGAGCAGCAACACAGACTTGGAGAGCCTTGGCCGCACGCCACCTGTCTCCAGACACGCGGACAGGAATAAACAGAAAGGTATGTGACTATCGCTGTCCTAAGAACTCTTCGTTGTTCGACTGCAGTGGCACCCACCCCCTTCCTCCGACTGCTCCCCCCACCAGCTCGTTTCAGCAGCAGTGCCAGCTGCTCATGACTTCAGGTTTGGTAGGTGGAGTTTTTTGCCGTGTTTGGTAAGTTTTTAAGAATGGTAGGTGGTAGGACTTAGTTCGTACGGGGAAGTACCACCGCCGCCCACATAATGCCCCGTAAAGCAGTTCTTGTGTTTCGGTTGGAGGTGTGCGGTTACGGCGAGGCCACCATCTTAGTCCTCAGGAATAGTAACGTATCCATGTTCGACCCCAGGTAGAACTGGAACTTGTTTGAGGTTAAATGTGTGTGTTCATGGGCTGCAGTGACCACTTAACATCAGATGGCCCGCAAGCTCGTTAGCTACACCTCTAAGAGAAAAAAGGTGGCCTGTACACTCGTTTGCTAGTCTTCAAACATAAAAAAATGATAAGGTAGGTTTAATTGTAAAAGGCATTCCAATTTAGTCCTCGATAAGTATGAGGTGTCTTGATCAACTTCAGGTAAGATTGTCTCCTTTGGATTGATTTGGTAGCTTTGCATGCGTATTTAATGCCGTGATGATGCATTCTGAAGGTGAGAGCCACTCCACAGCTCGATTCCTACTACTTTATAGCAGCGTTGTAAAACTGTGTTCTGATCTGAAGGGAGCGGTCGAATTATAACAACTGACGCGCTTCTAACGTTAAGGTGTTTTCAATTAGAGGGTTGTTCGTGTCATAAATTGGTCTCTTCTTTCAAACGTTAATGGAAAACCGAAGGAAACCTAATGTGGGCTTACGTTAGGATCAACATATTAATATCCCAATGCTGGGCACGGGTCCCTTCACAGAGTAAATAAGGTTAGGACATAGTCCACCACGCCGGCCTAATGCAGATTGGTAGACTTCACACACCTTCGAGAAATTTACAAAGAACTCTAAGAAACCTACACAAGGTTTCCTAACGATGTTTTCCTTGACCTTGAATTACTTTTTAATAAGCACGTAACTTAAAAAAAACAGAGGTGTGAGTGAGTGTTTGTCTGGACACAATAAAACACTTTTTGGTATCTTTAAAACTATATTTCGATAATTTTAACAATAAAATGTACAGAGATGTGTTAGTCCATTGTTAAGAAGTTGGACGTGAAGGTAGTGTCCAATTTTATATAAAATGTGAATGTTGGGTTGCTTCTACAAATCATCAGGCGTAAACATATGTGTGTGTGTGTGGGGGGGGGATGCGTGTATGTGCGTGTGGGTATTATATTTATTTATATAGATTATATGAACATTATGTAATTGTCAAAATATGGAACACTAATAATTTCCGTGATACATAAAGACAAAAATTATTAGCTGCGGTCATACGTACGTATGTACATACGAGCTACGCACGTACGAGTTTAGATATAAGTCCTGTTACATGTGGGTTTCCCTGGGACGCCGTGACTACTTAATGTCAAGTTACCTAAACGCTTGTTTGTTACTCTTTTGACAAAAAAAAATATTTGACGTAAGAATCAATAGATCAATTATTTTCCCAGTTTCGTTCAATATGATCATCGTATGACGAATCCACTTCCTGTTAAATGTAGTGCATTCGTTTTTCCTCGTTCAGTCTTTCTTGAGTTTCAGCTCCGACATATTCAATTTCAATTTTATTGATATAAAATACGCGTATTAAATAATTATTTTATCTGTGGGAATTGTACCATGTAGGTTTGTGTTATCGATGTAATTATGTATCTGTGTTCGCTACGAAAATATCACTTTATATAATCTGTGTTGTTCTAAATATAAATTGTGCGATGTGATTGACTGTAATTTCGCGGCAAAAGTTATACGAAAAAAACTTTTATGGTCTGTGTGATAGTCCGGAGCAATACGTTTACTTTTTATAATCTGTGTGTTCTCGGTAAAAGCAGGGAATATAAAAACTTTTTTTTGTGAATTAAATTCGTGAAAGTTGGGATTGATTGAAATTGACCGTGTAGTTGTAGAAACTGTCATCCTATTAGGTGCGTTACACTAAACGTCCATTACGTTCGCAAAACGAATGCCCTGTTCTGATAAATAAAATAAAGTGAGAAACTCAGGCTACGGGCGTTGTGATCGCGAAGTGAAAAGGGGATATGTTGTATTCCTGATGTTGATGAATTGTGGATGCGATGGTTTCCGTGGGCTACGTGCATGTAAGGATATAATAATACTGATATATAATATAATATATAAAACTAATGTTTTCCGATACAAGGATTATCATCATGAAATTAAAACTTGACTCTAAATCTATCTTTGCCGCTTTTTAAAATACACGATTCCAGCTTTAGCTAGCTAGAGAAGTAAACAGAAAAGTAAGAAATTCGATGTACTAATTCCGTGACGAAGTGACACGTTTCCCAAATATATACGATATAATGATTTCTCAATCATTGTTACCGCCTTTACTTCTACAATTTTCAATAACTTTTACTAACCACCAATTTTGTTGAAATTGCACGAGACATATTTTTTGGATTTATTTTTGTCGTTATTGTAAATTTTGCTATTTTTCTCTAAAATAATCGATCCCTATATTTACGGCCCAGAAATCTACGGCCCTAGACTTATGCCTATATGCTGTAAGCCGTAAGTAGGCTGAGTACAGCCTCGTGGTAAATCCGCCACATTACTTGTTTTCCCGCCTAATGGCGTAACGCACTCACGCGTTATTTGCGTCTTACAAGTTCGCGCATATGAAATCATACATAACAGGGTGCAAATAAAACGCGTGCATCAATTATTTATTTATATTGTTATATTGCAAGACAAGGCCAATAGAAGCATTGGTAACATTGGCCAGTTTGTGAACTATTTAGAAGAAACATAAAACACTAAACCAATCAGAGCCGGCACGTAATTCATTATGCGACATTATTGGTAGCCATGACAACGACTAAGACGGTGAGAGGACCTCACTAAAAGCTAGAGACTCGGTACCGAGAGACGCCTCACATTTTGTTATTGATCTTAGTTTATATAAGTACTGCATATCAACAATGGTTGTGGTGTTAATCAATATTGTTTATGAACAATTAAGAAGTTGTCTTGATTTCTAACAACATGTTATATGGATTAACAGAAACGGAACAAAACATATCGCACATATAACAGAACAACGACGTAATTACGTTTTTACAATTTTACAGGAGAAGTGTCTATAAGTTTGGTATTGTATATATCGCACGTATTTTTAGTCATATCAATTCATACCTCTATTGAGAACTATTAAGAACTACTATGAGATATTTTTCTGAAGACAGATCTACGACGGGAACTAAAGACATCAACAATTCAACATGGCAATGTTGACTTTTTGTACTTACGTCATTGTTCTTTTAGATGAGCGATTACATAAAAAATTCGTACATCAACAAAGTTTCTACATACCATGTGTATGTACGACACACGTCATATGTTGATATAAACATTGATTTTAAATATAGACAATGTCTTGTAAACCCTAATTTAAATAAATTTTTCTAAACAGAGACATAAGACAGAGACATCGTGCTTTTTTTTAGTTTGTAATTAAAAAAAAAAGTGTCGTTTTATCATATTTTATAATTTTATCGTTATTTATTGTTTCTTTGCACTTAATAGTTTTAATTAATTGAATGAATGAGATCGACGTAAAAACGGAGACAACGGTACAATTACCCCACTGTCTTATAATTAATGAATGTATAAACTTAATCACAATAATAAATCTTAATGTCAAGGCTTACAAATTGCTTGACGACATTACGCAAATGAAAACAAATGACTCAGTGAGACAATTCCGACTAATTTGATGAATATTTGCAAAATAAACAAATCGCAATAAAGATAGGGAAAAAGGTTGTTCCTTAGATTTTTTGAACCATTCTTCCTGCTGCAGGTTTTTAATTGTCTATGTCTATTATTTTGTCTTCATACATGTATTATTATAGTTATTATTAGCTTCGTAATAAGAGCAAATTATCTAAGCTAGTATACTTATTCGTACGATACAAAGATATATAAAAAATATTAACACATCTCTCTGTTTACACCACAGCATATTTTTCAATGCTGACAGCGCAATCATTACAATAAAAATTAATAAAATAGCAAATTTATCCATTAAATAAATTACACGTTTAATGTGTTATTAAAATATATAAAAAATCCGATCAGCAGTAGGACGTAAAAAGGGTTGCAATGATAAAATCGTATATTCTGTGGACTACAAGTTGGGAATCAATGACTGACTAGACACAGACATGCAACATCCAGATATTAAAGTACTTATTGAAACTTGTCAACATTTTCAATTTCGTTTATTAAAGGTTTCAATAAATTATCGATAAGACAAACGCGTCAATTACCGCGATAAGGTGCAAGTATTTCCTCTTTTATCAGATAACCGACCAGAGTATATGATTACGGTCAGTACTGACGCGACTTTGCTTAGGTTTAGTCACCCTAACCATAAATACAATAAACGTGAGTGCCTGCGCACGCATTAAAGAAAAAAAATGAAAGTTTAAAAAAAGAAGTGTGCCAATTGAAAAATAATTCGAATTTTAAAAATGTGCTTGTTTGTAAACGCTATCTTTGGATAGAATGTTATCGAATTAATTTTAATACGCAAAATGGAAAGTGGTTAAAATTATATTCTAAATCACAAAAGTGAATTAAATGGCAGTAAAGCTTATTGTTCAGTGAAGTCTCATTCAATTTCGAACCTTATCGCAAATGAAATGGAATATCAATTGGTGCAAGCGGTGTCTCAACATTGGAACTTTGTGGACATGGAGAAACCAAAACGGAGTCCCACGGAAAAAAATCAGCATTCGAAGATAAAATCGTTCTTTGGGTCCCAACATTTTCTCCACAAACGTACGATAATATTTGGTTTAAAACATTTTACGTAAAAAATAAAAACACGCCATCTCTCGGAGTTCTGGTGATATATCGGCACTTTTATATCACTATTTGAATCTAAAACTTTGCTTTGTATAAAAAGTCTATAATGTAGCAATTTTACATTTTTTGAAACATCTATATTTAAAAAAAATGCTTCTAAGTAGCAACCATAGGTATCATTTTTAATAGATTCTCAAAGTTTATTTTTTATGTTTGAAGAGTAGCAAAGGAGCGTGCAGGTCACCCGATTTTTATTGGTTACTGCAGCCCATTGAATCTAAGCTCAAACAGGACTGAAGTCCCATCTTAGATCGTACTCCGCCTGAGGACTAAGATCGTCGCTTCACTAAGTGTACCCGGCAACCGCACCTCTCCAAAACACAAGAAGTTTCACAGCGGATTGTGAGGCCGGTGGTGGTACCTCTCGGGCGGACGATGTTCTACCACCTATTAAAACGTAACATTGTCAC
>DWKL01000990.1:0-15978 GCA_018249415.1 Phareas burnsi | reverse complement strand
CCAACATAGTCCTCAGGAGTAGTGACGCATCCGAATACAATCTCAAACGGAACTTCGGTTTTATTTGAGGTTGGATGTGGGAGTCCATGGGCTGCGGTGACCACTTAACATCAGGTGGCCTGCATGCTCGCTTGCTACTTTACAAACATTAAAAAAAAAAATCCGTATCAAAATATATTGTAACTGAGAATTAACATAATTATGTCATTATCGTAGTCTTTGTCGGTATGGCAATATTTATTTACTTACGCTATGTCGGTGCGAGGAGCGTTTATTCAGGTAAGCGATGTACTGAATATATTACCGTCGCCTCTCGAGTGCTTTTTTCCTTTTAATAGAAACATCTGATGTTTCTAACTTCATAACCTACGACACTCATTTTATATTAAAATTACAAGCGTTGTTTTTGATTGTGCAATACATTCATCCGTTTAAATATTTAATATTCCCAATATTCATTAACTGTTTAAAATGTGCATTAATCAAGAATATCCTTAGTCTTATTTTAAATATGTTCTCGTATTTAGTTTCTTTATTTTTTGGTACGTGATTGTAACCTCTATTATTATGTAAGATTTACCTAACTGATGGTGCCCTAGAACTACTTCGTCACAGAATTGGCCCAAAATTGTCTATATGCTATAAATAGTCCGTGGTTCATTGCTCCATAAGTTAGAACCAATAATTTGATTATATAGACGATCTTAGGTCGGTGGATAATATTCCGTTTATAGATGTAGCAGGTAATTCGATATCGAAAACTAGGGCTGCCATCAACTATGCAAACTACTTTCAAACTCAAATATATGCACGAAACATATATTTTTCAAGCCGTTTCAATAAAAAATCTATTTCCAACGAACTTATATGAAGACAAAACATCCTAAAGCACCATATAATTTAGCAAGCTCGGCCAAGAGTGTAATAATTATAGCTAATATTTTCATACAGCGAGCACACTCCGCCATGTGGTGCCAGCTTCGACCAGCATCCTTTTCCTCTCGATGTCGTTGGAGGCGAATAGCGGTTCAATCCAGGAGATGAGCAACAGCGTCTCCCTATACAGTTATACAAGCACGGTGACTATGCCCCTAAAGCCCTTTTCTAGGAGATGCTTAGTTCAAACATAAATATTTAAAGGCTGATGAATGGTTGAATAGAGGTTCGATGTCGATTGGTGTCATATCTGAGGCCGATGACATTTTTGCGTTGCTGCCATAAATAATGAAAGTAGCTATTATGCGTTTGAAGAGAGACTACTTACCATCAAGTGGACTGCATGCTCGTGCAATTAAACTGCATGCTTTAGCAATTAGAATGATCTATGCTATAAGACAAAGAAAGCATCAATCCACTTATATACGCACGTAAGAAGTAATTAATAAAATAATTTTTTCATGCATTCAAACAAATTTTAATTGAGCAAACGACCAATAGACCAAAAATACTACAATATTTTTTTGAATAAAATAATAAATTATGTGTTACATCGGCGCGCGCATTTTCGTCCCACGCTATAAATTATGTGTTACATCAGCGCGCGCAACCTCGTCCCACTCCAAAGACACTTTAATCTGTTTTCTCAAACGCGCCAAAATAATTACTTCAAAACTCGACAACCCTACAAGTGACCTAAAAGCGGCAATCGTCTGGAGCCTTTTAACTTGTCTCACTTCAGAAATAGACACCGCGCCATCTCGTAAAACTACGAATTTCAATAGATGGCGTTTTAGCATTTCACGTTCCCGTAGATAAACTGAATAGATTCAATTTCAATGTTATGCATCTATTCATTAAAGGTTTTTTTAGAGATCTTTTTGCCTTTACGATTTCTTCTCGTTAATATTAGACGTCGTTTTGAAAACATAATAAGAAATTCGATAGAAAATCTTTATTACATACAAAGTATTTCTAAATATATTAATGAAATTATAGGCTGTTTCATTTAGAACTGATTGTATATGAAACTTTTCTTAGATTCGGTCCAAATTAGTCTACGATTAGAGGTTTAGAAAATAATAAAAATGTTTAATTTTAAATTAATCAACCTTTTCTAATGCAGTTTAGGCTATAGTCCAAAATCTATTTCAATTTTAAATAAGGCTGTAGTCACAGCAGCAGTGTTAAACGCCCCTGTGTTTTAGTTTGAAGTGTGATAAAGGAGAGACACTTACACGAGTCGTTCCAACTTAGTCCTTAGGGGAACGCTTCTGCTGCCGACTTCGAATAGGAATTGTTTTCTATTTCTGGGGTTGATGGGGAAGGTCTAGAGCATACTCCACCACGCTGTTCCAAAGTGGATTGGTGTAGAGAATGTGGTTGATTACACATGTCCATGTACGGCAGTGACCACATACCATCAGATGGACTGCATGCTTGTTTGCTACTCTGATGCGATAAAATACAGTCCACTTTAAATTCATATGCTACTCTCTATCCTTTACAATTGAAGCTGTAGCGTAGGAAGTCCCACAAATAGTCACTTAATATCAGTTAAGTTTATTTCCTGCTCCCATATAATAAGTCCATGTATGATATCGTCATCATCATCAACCTATTCATGTCCCTACTGGGCACGGGTCTTTTTTTTAGAATGAGAAGAGCTGGGCCCTAGCTCACCACGCCGGCCAAGTGCGGATTGGTAGACTTCACACACCTCTGAGAAAGAACTCTCAGATGCAGGTTTCCTCACGACGTTTTCCTTCACCGTTAAAGCGAGTGATAATTAATTTCTAAAACGCACATAACTTCGAAAAACCAGAGGTTGCGGTCGCGTTATGCGGGAATGTTATGTCGAACCCCGGACACCCAGTATGAGAGGCCAGAATCTTAACCACTGAGCTACCACTGCTTGGGATGCCTTGTACGATATGTCTTACATTAATATGTTAATGTTTTAAAACATGTTCACAAACAAATATAAGATAACATAATGGATGTATCGAATTCTATCAAATAACTCGTTTCTTGTCCTTTGCAAGCAGTCGCTTAAATTGGCTCAAACGAGTGAAGTGATAACGAATCCTTTTTCCAGTAAGTTTTTAGTTGCTTCTTGTATATTCTGTTCGTTTCTATATTTCAAGGCAATGTGAAACCCTCGTCATCAACCCATTAATGTCCCGAAGGGTCAGTCCATAGTCCACCTGGCTGGCCAAGTGCAGATTGGTAGACTTCTCACACCTTCAAGAACTTTATAGAGAATACTCTCAGATGTGTAGGTTTTCTTTCGCCGTTAAAGTAAGTGATAATTAATTTCTAATACGCAAATAACTTCGAAAATTCTGAAGTGCGTGCGAGATTCCAACCCCGGACATCCAGACCGTGGGAAGCCAGAATCTTAACCACTAGATTATCAGTGCTTACCAATTATCTTAATGAAATTTTAAAGGCGGTTTCATTGTTTCAGACTGATGCGCTGGTGAGATGAAGTCGTGGGGCGAGGCGTTCGGACGGGGCGCGTCAGCGCACTTCTCCCGCGTGGGCTGGCTGCGGCGCGCGTTGTTGCTGCTTGCTGCCGCAGCATGCACGGCCGCCGCGCTGCTGTACTGGCGGCAGCAGCTAGACGACCGCGCGCACCGCCCACTGCACAATCTGTACGCGTAAGTCCACTTACGTGTCATTAGAAGATCAGTACAGTCAGTCAGATTGAGAGCCCCTTATATTTGTTTAGAAGACCAGTTCGATTTAGTTCACAATTTGCTTTGTGATAATAATTTATTGCATTAATACTAAATTGTACATATAATAAAATAACAAAGCAACGCTACACGATTCTACTCCGAAATCTACACGATTTCAAGAATCAGGAAAGTACCACCGCCGCCCCCATAATCCGCCGTGAAAGTTTTTGTTTCGGTTGGAGAGGTGCGGTTGCCGGGCACATTTCCAACGAAGCGACGATCTTAGTCCTCAGGAGTAGTAACGTTCAGTTTGAGGTTAAATATGGGTGTCCATGGGCTGCAGTGGTCGCTAGTATGAGGTGGCAAGCTCGTTTGCTTTTCCTTATTCCTGTAAAGTATTATCAAACGTTGAGAAACTTTGCTGCTTTGCATACAAAAAAAAGTAAATCAATTATTATTCGCTTCCGAATCATGGAATTAATGTTCCTAATACGACTAGCGGGTGTAAATCTAACCACAATAGACGAATTGTACCGTAGTCACTAATTAGTATTAATCGTATAATGATGTCATAATACTGTATTTTCCAGAGGTATCGAACCACAATGGACCTGGATCTGTCGAAACGATCGTTGCGAGAGGCTATCGGCCTCGGAGTCATCAATTCTGCAGTCACTACCGACGTGCAACATGCTGTGCGCGTCTACGCAGCTGTGGCCCCAGCCGACGGGGCCCGTCAGCCTGGCCACCGCCGCTGTGCCAGTCCGAGCCGACGGCCTCTCCTTAAAGGTCACGGCGTCCCCCTCTCGAGAAGTCACCGAACACCTCAACGATGCTTTCGCGTTGATGCGCGATGACATACGATCCCTCGAAAAATCAGCAGGTGGCAAAAGGCGAAGCGACATCGGAACACCCCGCGATATCCTGATACGCGTCGCTGTTAATGGCAGCGCTGACGTGCGGTTGCGCCTCGACACAGACGAAAGTTACAAACTTTCTCTCAGACCTAATGGTTACACCCTAGTAGCGGACATCACTGCTCATTCGTTCTGTGGCGCGCGTCACGGATTCGAAACCCTCTCCCAATTAATCTGGCTCGATCCTTACGCCAGCTCTCTCCTGGCTCTGGAAGCGGCGAGCGTGGAAGACGCTCCACGATTCCACTACCGCGGTCTACTGCTCGACACGGCACGAAATTACTTTCCTGTTCCTGAACTCATACGCACGATAGATGCGATGGGCGCTTGCAAGATGAACACGTTTCATTGGCATGCCAGTGATTCACAATCATTTCCGTTAAGATTGAACAGCGCACCGCAACTGGCTCAACATGGCGCATACGGGCCGGGTGCCATCTACACGCCCGATGACATTCGTGCTATAGTACGCAGGGCGAGACTTCGTGGCATTCGTGTGCTGATAGAAATAGACGCGCCAGCTCACGTTGGACGCGCGTGGGCGTGGGGTCCTGCGGCGGGGCTCGGCCATCTCGCGCATTGTATTGAAGTGGAACCTTGGAGCGCTTTTTGTGGCGAACCTCCTTGCGGACAGCTCAATCCTCGCAACCCGCACGTGTACGATCTGTTAGAACGGGTATATACTGAAATTATTCAGCTCACTGGAGTCGATGACATATTCCACATAGGTGGCGACGAAGTGTCCGAGCGCTGCTGGACTCAGCACTTTAACGATACGGATCCCATGGATCTCTGGCTCGATTTCACGAACCGAGCGATGCTGGCACTCAACCGTGCGAATGGGGGCAAGTTGCCCGAACTGACGCTCCTGTGGTCGTCGCGGCTGACGCGGTCGCCGTATCTCGAGCGGTTGGATCGGAAGCACATCGGCATCCAAGTGTGGGGCGCGTCGCGGTGGCCGGAGTCGCGCGCGGTGCTCGACGCGGGCTTCCGCTCGATAATATCGCACGTGGACGCGTGGTACCTCGACTGCGGGTTCGGGTCGTGGCGCGACAGCTCGGACGGACACTGCGGGCCATACCGCTCGTGGCAGCAGATATACGAGCACCGGCCGTGGACGGAGGAGGCACCGGCGGCGGCAACGGGCGCGGAGCCCTGGCGTATTGAGGGTGGCGCAGCGTGCCAGTGGACAGAGCAGCTGGCGGCGGGCGGACTGGATGCGCGGGTGTGGCCGCGCGCGGCGGCGCTGGCGGAACGGTTGTGGGCAGACCGCGCGGACGGCGCGGCGGCCGACGTGTACCTACGGCTGGACACGCAGCGAGCGCGGCTCGTGGCGCGCGGGGTACGCGCCGCGCCGCTGTGGCCGCGCTGGTGCTCGCACAATCCCCACGCCTGCCTCTAACCGCCGCTGCCCCCTGCGAAGAGTATTACGCTCGTAGAAAACTAATTTGTGGTTACTGTTAGACTAAGTACCCTTAATTAGAATTTGAAGATGGTAGAACGCTTCGTGGTTCAATTCCGTAGGCACCGCTGCCACACTTATTTCTGCTTTATAACAGCAGTGTTAAAAGTTGCCGTGTTCTAGTTTGAAAAGGTGCGGTAACGACGAAACATACGAGGCATCCAAACTTAGACCTCGCACTTAGGAGTAGCACCGCATCTGTAGCCGACCTCAAGTAGGACTTTTATCCTATTTGGTATCGGTTACTAATGTCCACGGGCGGCAGTGTCCATTTACACACAGGAGAACTGCACGCTAGTTTGTTACTTCTACGTTATAAAAATTATATACATAAATGTGACTTATTCATCATGTCGATTAACTATTATATCTCACTCGTTACATTTTTGTACTTTATGTGTGTAATGTAGATATTGTGGGTATTTTACTAAATCATCACATGTTGTAAGTAGTGTAGTCCAAATAGTTGGATGTTGATTGGACACTTAATTGATTAGTTATTTATTAAGAAGCGATACTTTGACTAAGTGTCGCAAACTTAGGCTTCGTGCACACGATGTGATGCGTTAAAGCGACTCAAAATGAGTAATATACGATATAAATGACAATAAATCGCATCAGTTGTGACGTCGCGTCGTTCGAATTGTAGAGAGGATAGTTTTAGTTTTTATTTGGAAATGGATTGAAAAAAGTGTGAGCATGTACTATATGGTCTTGTGCTAGCGCAGCGCATGCACGATACGACACAGCTTTCACGCTTGCGACAGCTGCCCGCAATGAGGAACCCTCAAAGCCCGTAATCCCCATCTACCCAACCTTATTCCCTCAGGGATCTCAGAGATGTTGAACGGGAAGTCCTATTTTTTGCCTCAACGCAATGTATAATCTATCCAACAATCAAGATAAACGTTAAACGAACGTTATTGGTCGGAAGTAAGGCATCACTTACTCATTACGGACCAATAACATCCCTTTAACACGTTGACAGCGGCGACTAATATTGAAAACAATCCACCCGTGCGGCGCGCAACACAACAGGCGTGTTCCAATACGGCCGCACACCGTATGCGTGCTGCCGCACGTTTGTTTGCCGCAGTCAATGTGTTAAAAGCATTTAACAGCAGTATTAACATTGCATGGAAATCTCGGCAAACTTTTGTCGCTTGTACCGTACAGACGCATTTTATAGATTTGCGATTTCATGCGCATACGTTACGTTGTCGCACCGCCACGCATCATGCACGAAGCCTTAATTATTGTGACTAACAGTAGTTATATCATAATGAACCTTGAGAAAGCCGTGCTACATTCGTTCAAAATTTTGGATTCAACAATTACTCATATCCATATTGCATTTGGATATTGGAATAATAATGTTACGACGGGTCGATTCCCAATATGACGCGAGCCATTCACGGAAAAAGGATTCGTTTTTTAAATTATATGAAATTACCAGACACAAACTAGAAGATGGATCAAAGAAAAACACGTATAAGCCTATAGACAATTGTTGCCTCCACTAAAAAGCAAAGCAGTGATAGCCTCGTGGTCAGATTCCAGCCTCACACATTGGGAGCTCGGATTCCGCGCGTGGCTCTGATTTTTCGTATTTATGTCTGTTTTGGAAATTAATTATTAAAATTAACACCCTCCACAAATCCGCATTGGAGCAGCGTAGTAGAGTATGCTCTAGGCCTCCCCCATTTGTGTAGAGTGTGTAACCCAGCCAAATAAATATAAAATAATTATTGCTTGCGTTAACGGTGAAAGAAAATATCGCGAGGCGTTACGAGGATCTACATGCCTGAGAGTTTTCGAAGGTGTATAAAGTCTGCCTACCCGCAATTGATCGGCGTGGGGGATATTGCCCCCAAGCCGACCATTAACCGATTACTAACCCTTCTCATTCTGAAAGAAGACCCGTGCCCAGTCTACGTACATTAAAATTACAATGTGGGTCATAATAGATTATGTAACTAACATATTGTTAACAGTTTAACCACATAAATATTTAGGCATTAACAGGAAATAAATAATAGTATATTATTCATATTTAGGTATCGTTGTTTTCAGATAAGAATTGTATTTAATTTTGGTTGATTAAAATAATAACATACTATCTTATTACAATATAAATCTATTAGGATGTTCTATCCTAATAGATTTATAAAATTTATAAAATCGGTTAAATGGAATACTTAGATAGAAATTCATGGAACATTGTACTGCCAGGTCGCGATTTTCTTAACATTAAACTAAGGTTTTAGTGAATACATTTGTAAGTAATGTGACCCGTATTTACTAAATGTGTACATAATATATAGACTAAATATATAGCTTTAAAATTATTCATGATTGTATAGACATGAAGCGACTTAGTGTTAATTTTAAAAGCACAAATGTAGTGTAATATAATATTCACTTGTTATATGTAATCAATTCATGTTATAAATCGGTGGGTTTGTATGTATGTATGTATGTACTAAATCAATGGCACCCGCGGCGCAGATGTTCGGCCAGGCAGATGTGTACACGTCTTTGTATATGTCCATGGCGCCTACAACACGGACGCCTAGTCTGGAGTTATAAGTGTAGAAAACGTTTAAAGTGTTAATGTTATGAACAGTTTATGAATAATTGACTATAATCATAACTTTGGATAAAATTAAAGGAATCAGAGGCCAACCGATGTCTGGCGACTCTATAAATAATCAAAAATTATAATAATAATCTAAATAGTTATCTTACATATAACGTTTACACATAATTAATATGCACTTTATTAACATTCAAAATAATGATTTTCTTATGAAATAAAAGTCTTAACTGTAAAAGAATATAAGCAGGACGTCTTGTAAGATATTATTTATAACTACACTTTAAGCAAGAAATAAATCGAACTTTCCCTCAACTGTAATGATATTTCACAGTAATATAATCTAATTTGATATTGTATGCATTGCGTAGTCAGTGAAATATCTTATTTACATAATATATATTTTTGGACGATGTGTCTCTAACAGAAAACACTATTAAACACAATTTAAATATCACTGAACTGTTACATATTTACGAAATTAATTGTCAAAAGTTAACTAGTATTTAATATATTTTATTTCACTTTGTTAGCTCGCCACGTTTTTATTGTATTTGTTAGCATTTTATGTATAATATAAGCGTGTCAAAGAACTGTTGTATTAATTGTATTAATCGGAATCTCATCTACAGGCCTTCCATGCCAACTGAAAAAGAATCGATGCGACAACTCCGCTCTACTATTGGAGAACTGATTCTTCTAAAATTAATTCCTCCAATAGACGATGTCAGTAAATTTTTTCTACCAATCGTCAAGAACCAAGTTGATGACGTCACGACATTCAGAAATGTTTTATTTTCCATTTACAAAAAAATACATCAATCATAATCTTGTGAATTATTTAATTTTATATTTAGAACACAGTATAAATATTTAAACATATAAATGTAACATTATTTTACATCAAGTAGTATGCATTACATATAAAGTGAACACTCATGTACGTACTAAGTTGATATTGGAGCAAGTTGTAAATGCGCAATGTATTTCTGTAAGCGAAATTAAATTGGTACCCCTTTTATTACGAAATACGGTATAAAGTTCAGTTCAGTCATTGTATGGTTCAGCTTCATAAGGTTAATTAAGTTTGGATGGTTTTATCATGATTATCAGCTACATTATATTGGCGCACCCAAAAAATAACCAAATATCTAAATGTCAAAAGGTTTTATTAAATGCTTAATGATAATGGATTATTCTGCCGTGATAATGGAATTGAGTATTTTTTTCCATGAAAAGTCTACGTCGAAAATTACCAAGATAAAAGTACACAACCTATTAGCGTGCAAAAAATTATTACCTACATACATATATGATGTCTCTTTGATTATTCAGTCTATGACACCATATTACACAATTTATTTGTTGAAAATTTAGAAATCAATGTATCTTTTAACTAATTGGTACCATTCATAATTGACAAGAAACAAACAACAGATTGTAATAACATTATTAAATGGCTGAAATTGAATGTTCGGGATTGGATGTAATTTATAATATGATATAATTGAAACGGGTGTCAACTACATTATAATTGCATAGTAAAATTGATGTTTATTTTTATTTATAACCATTTGTTTTATATGAAACTTAGTTGTAAAATTGTGACAGAAGTTATGACGGGCTATCTCAAACGCTGTACCTCTCTGTTTTATATCAGCATTGGCTCCGCTACTATATGAGTATGCGTTGTGTAAATGAAGTGTGTAAATTATATGGTAGTCGCGCTACTGAGGCGTTCCAGCTTAGTCCTCTCATATATAGCATTGTAACAGGTTTTAACTCATATTATAAAGTATAGTTATAAACGTTTATGTACTGCACCTACACTTACATAAAATAAAAAGGCGTTCAATTAGTTAATTGTTAAAATAGCACGTTATTACGATCAGTTAAATCTTTGTTTTCCTTTCTAAATGAATTGTTATCTTAATATATAATTTGACGGGTTCAAGTACAGCAGGCATGTACGATAAACATTTAGTAAGCCCATATATGATTGTACAATTAAAATAATTCTTTACGTAGTTAGGACAACTTGCTATATTTCAATTTGTGAGATTTATGTAAAAATAACTTTGTTGTTGTTATCACAATATATTTAAACATAGCCATTATTTCGACCATTAGGTATGTTCTTCAAGTAATTGATTTATTTTTATTTGCTTATATTTTTGTAAATATAGTAATTAATTTTGTATATGGACATAATTTATTTGCATAAAATTAGGCGGCAACATTCATTGAGAAGAGAAATGTAATGAAAGGTGGAATCGTTAACTAGATATCAGATAAGGACGCGGCGCACTAGGATAACAGATTGCGGATCGTATGCCTGGAGTAGCTCATAACAATGGTGAATATAGCGTTCATCCCACGCGTACAAGAGACACCTTGTGTATGTAATCTGAGCTCGGACCCTACCCGCAATTCGTCTAACAAATTATACCGCAAATTAATGTAAATGTATCAATAATTTCATTTCAATTTGAATCTCAAGCTCCACGCGAGTCGATCGGAACTGTTCGCCCAGTGCCGCCGCGTTCTTAGAGCGAATGTGGCTATACTTAGCCTGTTTATGAAATATGTATATCTACCGTTCAACTAGTGGGTGTGATCAGTAAAGGCACAATTTTGTACATTTTCTAAGTAATGTTTGGTGCTAAAGTGGTTTTCGTGGTGTACTTCTATGAAATAAAAAATAATGCTGACGATATTCGCTTTTTATTTATTTAATAAATAAAATCAAGCAGTAAAAGATAATAAATTAATAAAATGTATCAATGTAATAAATTGGTGAGAATTCCATTAAATTGTCGGTGGGTGGCGTGGTGGGTGCGTTCATTTCTTTCTGAATATATTGCTCAGTCTCCGACTGCGCGGGGTGCCCTGCGAACAAAAATTAATATTTTTATCTTTAAAAATAATCATCATCATCTCTATCAACCTATTATTGTCCCGCTGCTGGGCAGGTCTCCTCTCAGAATCAAAAAGGTTAGACCATAGTCCACCACGCTGACCAAGCGTGAATTACCATGACAAAGTGTGTAGGTTTTCCCACACTGTATTTCTTCACCGTTAAAGCAAGTGATAATTTCTAACATGCACAAAATGACGAGCGTGGGGGATTCGAACTCCGTACCTCGAGTGTGAAGGGCAGAATCTTACCACAAAGCTATCACTGCTTACACTGTCTCCACGCGGCTACTTCTGTTACATATAAAAAATAACTTACTTCAACGGTATCGCCTTTATTAGAGCGGAAAAGCGCGCGGATCCGCGACGGCGTGCTCGTCTTACGCGACCCGCTGGGCTCCATCTCTACTCGAAGCGATTCGCGTAATTCGGAATCCTGAAAATAATTCAATTTATAGTATATTTTTTGAGATAACAATTACGAAAACACTGACAGCAGCGGATAATATTCGAAACGATCCACCCGTGCGGCGCGTAACACAACAGGCGTGTTCCAGTACGGCGGCACATCCCGTACGCGTGCGTGCCGCACGGGTGGCGTGGACAGTAAAATCAGGACAGGTGCGTTTGCCGCAGTCAAAGTGTTAAGATAACGAGCGAAGACTTTTATATCCAACGAGCATGCAGTCCACCGGATGGATAATGACCACTGCCGTCATATAATCTATAATCGACCCCAAAAAAGATTGAAGTTCTTTATAGACGACTCGCGTAACGCAGCGGTTACCGGTCTGACACGAAAAGAGTTCCGGGTTCGATTCCGACCAGGTAGACATCTAAAAGACGAATTTAGATTTCTACTTTGGATCTGTGCGTGTACTCGTTTTGTCTGTCCACGGTACCCACGACGCAGGGTACCCTAGTGAATGGGTGTAGGGCTGTCTAAAGTAGGTCACAGATGCATTGCTACCCCTGAGGACCAAGTTGGAATTCTTCGTGTAAATGTTCCTTATCACAACCCTTCACACCGAATCACATCAGCTTATTTTTCTTTTAGTACTTCTGTCATAAAGCGGAAATGAGTGTGTTAGTGGTACCTCCGTGATCGAACCATAAAGATTGGTATCACATTTGAATAAATAACATAGAAAAAGATATTGGTATAGTATCGAGTGTTACCGTGGCAGACAGCCTGCCGGCCTGCTTGCTGGGTGTGGGCGGGCCGGGCTTCTTGTACGCCGTGATGCCCACCTCCTTGCGCGCTCGCCCGCTCAGCGACATGCTCCCGCCTGCGCACTGTCGTACAACATAAAAAAATTTACACATTACATTAGAAAAATATTTTTCACTTTCAAAATATAGAGATGATGATGATCTATATCTATCTATCTATCTATCTATCTATCTATCTATCTATCTATCTATCTATCTATCTAGGCTGTGCGCGCTTCATGCGTTGTTACGCACCCGTTCCATAATAATATTAAAGTCTATATTCTGTGTTCTCTATGGTCTTAGCCATTGCAAAGAGCGCATTCACAAAAAGCTCGCAGAAATGCGATCGTTTTGCAATTGATTCTGAGAGAGCTTTCACAGCACAATCGGCAACCGCTCTACGTGTACACAGGAAACGATTACAGTGTATTTTCTAAGGTCTCGACTATTCGGATACATTTGTTCACTGACCGAGGTATTTCTTTTTAATTATAAATGTTACTTCTTTTTGTTATTGTATGTTTATGCTGTAAATGCGGTTTTAAATGTTTTTGTTTCTTTATGGATACTGAAATTGTTTTGTTTTTTAATTACCTACTCTTTGTTGTTCTCATCATCATCAATCCATTTTTGTCTCACTGTTGGGCACGGGTCTCCTCTCAGAATGTGAAGAGTTAGGCTACCTTCCACTACGCTGGCAAAGCGTGGATTGCTATATTACACACGCCTTTGAGAACTTTACGGAGTATTTTCAGGCGTGTAGGTTTCTTCACGATGTTTTCGTTCACCGTTAAAGCAAGTGATAATTAACTTATAATACAATTATAATTTCGAAAAACTCAAAGTTGTGGGATGCAATTAAACCCTGGCCAGAGTGAGAGGCCGAAATCTTAGCACTGGGTCTTCACTGTTATGTTTGTTGTTCGAGATATGTTTAAAAAGATAATATCGGTAAAATTGATAGTGTTTTTTTATTCGAAGCAAATGTGCGTGCAGGCCACCTGATGTTAAACGGTCACTGCAGCCCATGGACATCTACATTTAACCTCAAACAAAACTGAAGTTCTGTCTGAGGTCGTACATAGATGCATCCCTACTCTTGAAGACTAAGATGGCCACCTCGCTGTAAGTGTGCCCGGCAACCGCACCTTTCCAACGGAAACACAAAAACTTTTTCACGGCGGATTATGAGGGCGGCGGTAGTACGTCCCCAGACGAACTCTAGTTCTACCACCTCTCAAATATTATTGATATTGCTATGTATTGATATGAATTCGATAAGTGTAGCTTTGTGTAACAAAATATCATCTATTAGTTCAAAAATAACCCGTAAAACGTGTATTTTGTTTAATAGTGCCCGATCGGTTAACCTTATTCATTTATTGGTAATATTACGACCGGGACGAAGCTTAGTCTAACGACATGGGATTGGGATAAGGCGGGTGATGCGGGAAGCTAACATAATAATGCGTGTGAGCTAGACCGGTAGGAAACGCGATTTCCAGCTTTAGGGATATCAGCTGGCTGTTGGCTTTATCAAATATTGATGGATTATTCTTGAAAGGTATAACTAGTCATAGTGTGACTGCTGCGGTCTTTTCATTTCTCCTGTATACCAGTTATGTAGCTGTTATTTACTAGTTTTATTAATTTCGATCGGGCGTACGGACTCATGTTTCAGAAGTGGTATAATTCATTTCAAGTAGTTTTCCTGTTCAAGGTTTTAAATGCTCGTAGCCTATTTGACATCTGATGCATTATATTTCATTTTTCCAACTTCAATTACGCGAAAACATTAAAAATGGTGTCTATTTGCTAAAATAATTTAAAGCATTATGTGTCCATTGTACTGTGTCCAATGTTCCGTATAAGCCTTTACGCAATATCAGTTGTATCGTATATCGTATTTCTAACAAATTAAATGCTGAAGGAAAAACAAGGCATAGGATTTAAGGATAAAGCGTTTGTGGGTATTATTTTTATTTCACCTGTCTAGTAAAAAGGTCTTGTGAAAATTGGGGTTTTGTGAAATATATTAACCTCTTTTGTTCAATCCGAAGATCGAAGATTTAAGATACAGATTGAACTTTTTTTTTATGTTCGAAGAGTAACAAACAAGCGTGCAGGCCAGCGACCAGTTCACTTTCCAGAAGTTTCTGAATACAGTCCGAAGTTAGTCTTCATATGTCTCAATGGAGAATTCAGAGAATAACTACTCTAGCTTTAAGAGTTCTTGTGCGTGCCGATGTCGTGCACATCGCAGCCAATCCTAGTATTGGATTATGAATGTAAAAAATGTTAAATAAAAAGTTCATTTTTAAATCGTACAGTAAACATTATTTTAAAAAGGTCATGTGGTAAATCTCTTATATAGATTTAGTTTAAAACACGCGAGTTAAAATAATACAAGAGATTGAATACAAACAATGTATTACGATAAGCGCTCCGAGCAATGTTTGTTGAAACAGCGCATTGAATACAGAGAGCGGTAGCTGCGCGGTCTCGCCCCGTGTTGCGTGTGGACTGCCAACTTCGGCATATTGTGGAGCACCTAGATATTTACGAACTCAATATGGTAGCACCGGAGAGCGTATATAACAATAAAGATACATGCTAAGAAGTTATCGAGTTTATTGTAATATTGTAACATTGCATGTTCGGCGGCTAGGGCGCCAAGCATTGCCGCCATAATTATGGCACAATAATTGAAATGTTTTGATGATGACGATTTCTCTCTTGAGTTTTACAGTTTATAATTAATTGCGCCATTTTATGATCAAAGTATTATATTGAATTCATATTCGTATTAATCACAGGCGTCACAAAAATAACGCAAAATGGGGGCCCTTGAGTTTTTTCAACTCGGACCCAAAATAATAACTTCGATATTCATTAGCAAACTTCCCGATTCCTCGGGAAGCTAAAATTCTTATCACGTAATAGGTTGTTGACGTTCAATAACATTTCTGTAAAGAATTTATTCTGAATAAAAATCCGGTTGGAGCACCCGGGCCATATTCAGGTTACAGCAATGTAATATTCAAAAAGATTCTTATAAACCACATAGCACATAATACATAGCCTGCTTCGTTTCCTTGATTGGCATCTGGGCGGTTCTTGATAAGTCTGGTCCAGCATCGACACTGTTGCACCGAGCAGTATGTAGGTTGCGGGTTTAAGACACAAATGTGTATTTTTAGTATTAAACTTGTTGCAACGGCATATCGTTTAGGTGATATAATGGCATCATAT
>DWKL01000989.1:0-15980 GCA_018249415.1 Phareas burnsi | reverse complement strand
TCTGCAATATCTACTCACGTATTCACTCAGTTGTAGTATTTTTATAAGGATTTAGGTCCTTCTTCTTTTTTCTTCGTCTCGTCTGTTCATTTCAAATAATTGTAAACGGAGTTAGAGCGTATTCGAACTGCCACGTTAGTGTGGAGTGACGCCCGCGCTGCCATCGAACGGAACGGTCACGCGCGTCGGCCGGCCGCGTCCCGTGACGCGCGTCACGCGTCGCCGCGCAGGTGTGAACGCAACTTTACATTTGCATATGCCGATTGCCAGTTGCCTTAGGTTCGTTGGTTTCGAGTATAGACTAGTTTACAAATGCAGAAGTTCAACCACGTATAATCAAGGTACACTTTAGCCAACGTATACTTAATATAAGGTGTTTGAAATTGAAAAAAACAGAAATCTCGTATTTTTGGCGCATATATTATACATAATGGCAATATATTGCATGCTCGTAATTACTTACCCAGCCTTATTGGTTTCTTTAACCATATATCAAAGTATAACCGAATTTAATTCGATAGTTAATTATATAAAATAATACAATATGTATTGTTTAGACGTTTTATACGACTGTATTGTAATCAAAAATACATATATACAATTAGTTTAATTATTACACTTTAATAAAAAAAAAGGAAATAAAGACAAGAAAATTATAAGCCATATATATTTATATGCAGTGGAACTGAATGTTACATTACATTCTTTGATTTTCCGCTTCGTGGTTTTATATACACAACAAATCTTTAGGCCGACGGCCACATAAGATAGAAACACATACAATTATTCAAATCATTGGGAATTGAAAACCTAAGACGATAATGCCACTAGCAGTAATTAGACGACCCGCGTGGCGCAGCGGTACCCATAATACCGGTTTGACACGCAGAGGGTTCAGAGTTCGATTTCAGGCAGACATCCAAATTATGAATTTAGATTTCTGGGTCTGGGTGTTTGTGTAATCGTGTTTTTGTTTCTATAGCATTCGTGACATAGTGTACGATGGTGTTATAATTGTTTAAAAGCGGTAGAATTATTCGTGGCTAGATTATGGAGACAGCACACCATCCCACCTAATTTTGTGTAATAACAGCGATGTTGTTAAAAACGCTACCAGTGTTTTGGTTTGATGGATGTGTTAAAGGAAAGGCACTTAAACAATGTTCCATGTAAGTCCTTAGGCTAGCAACGTATCAATTGCCGGTGTAAAATTTTAAGTACTTAACTAGAATAAGGATAATTTTTCATAATTTATTTTCTAGGTACTAACCTACATTATATGATGAAAGCCTGTGCTAAGTTTTACGTTTGTAGATCCACCGGTTTAAGCTGTACTTTGTCTGTCAGTCACTTTTAGGTTTCTATTAATAAATATATTTTACCAAACTCATTTAAATTTATCAACCATTACTATATTATTAGTAATCTTCACGCGTTATAAATTCAAATAATGAGTAGTTTTTTTAAGTAATTATTTTATTTTGTATAGGTACACTCATTATGCAAAACGGTTTTTAAGGAAAGGATGCCAGAGGATAAATTCACACGAATGGTGACGAATGAAAACTTTTAGCACGTGCTATTTCCTGTATATTCGGGTTGCCCTAGGAAAAGTATTCTTTTAATCTAATAATAACTCATTAATGTTGGTACAACTAAAGCCAAGTTTAGTAAGTTATTACTCACTAACTAACTAACTAACTTGGGGCTTTATCCGTCGTTTATTAAGCGTGATGTGGATGACAATCGTTTCGAATATCCAAACGTTCATTCGTTCGACGTTCATAAGAGACAAACTAACAGCTGCCTGCTTCATTCTGTACAGGCGAAGACAAGGGCGTTACAATAATGAACGTTAGATGATAGACCTATAGTTTGGTTCGGGAGTTACCACTGCCGTTCTTACAATCCGCCGTGACGCAATTGTTGTGTTTTAGTTGGAAAGGTGTGATGGCCGGGTATACTTACAGCGAGGTGACCATATTAGTCCGCAGTCCTAGTAATGGATATACGTACGAACTTGAATAGGACATTAATCCTAAACCCAACCACATCTGACCTCAAACATGATTAAAGAGTCCTGTTTGAGGTTAGAAGTGTGCACTTACTATCAGGTGGCCTGCGCGTTTGTTTGCTACTTTTCTCACATAAAAAAACTCAAAAAAATCATTACTTCTTAAGATACCCTCCAATAACTTGACTTTTTCCATCGTGTAGCCAATAACACGCTGACATGACGTGAAGTAGATTTCTGTAAACAACATAAAGAAGAACTATAACCTTCTGTTAAGACGGAAATAAGCGTGCACAGTCGAAACACGAAGAGTATTTTTTTTTATGCATGAAAAGTAGCATACGAGAGTGCAGGCGGCCTGATATTAAATGATCTACAGGGCAGGACCACCCACATATAACCTCAAACAGGACTGAAACCCTAAGTTGTACATAGATGCATCACTACCCTTGAGGACTAAGATGGTCGCCTCGCCATAGGTGTACCCGGCAACCACACCTCTCCAACCTAAACACAATAATCGATTCACGGCGGATTATGAGAACGGCGATGGTACTCCTCCGGACGAACTACAATTCTACTACCAATTAAAGTCTTTAGTCTTAGTTTAGAGTTAATAGCTCGCATAGTAATAGCTCGCATGTATATACATTCTAACGAAAAACCAACGAAATATAAAACCAAAAGCACTTTCACCTTTATTAAATTGAATCATTTTCAAAATAATAAATCATGCAGAATATCATTTTTCGTCTATCAATAAACTGATATCACTCTGAGAATTATTCGCCGTTAAATCTTAGTCTGATATCGTGGCCCTTTCAAAATACATATGTTACAACCAGCCAGTATAGTGTAAACTATAGTTAGAAACAAGAACATGCAAAGTATTACCCGCTTAGGCACTAATGTTAAACTTAAATTGAGTTAGACGGGACATTTCCGTACATAGAAACTCGGAGATAACGTTACGAATGGCCGCTTGTGAAACAGCCTGGTAATTACATCCACACACACGCGAGCTCGTCCGTCATCGTGAAATAATTCGGTGCGGAGGTGCGTGTTGGAATTCGCTGTGCAAATGTTTCCACACGAACGCTTTAACAGCGCCGATAAGATACGCGATCGCCGATAACAATGTGTACTGTGCGCAGTACACTAGCGCCGCTAGGGAACAACCTGTGTGGAATCCATGTCTCATTATACGACGAGCTTTTGCCCGTGGCTTCGTCCGCATGTTCAGACTTTGACTGCGGCAAACGCACCTGTCGTCTTTTACTGTCCGAGCCACCAGTGCGGCTCGCACGCATACGGTGTGCCGACGTACTGAAACACGCCAGTTGTGTTGCGCGCCGCACGGGTAGATTGTTTGGAATATTAGCCGCCACAGTCAAAGTGTTAGGCACAAACCTAAACATTTTTGGAACAAAAAGTCTTATTTACAGCCTGTATTTATATCTTGCTTAAAACTCCCATCAAAATCAGTTTGATCACAAAACATTAATCTCGACAGCTCGGCCAGAAATCAAAATAAATAACGCTTACTTGAGTTTTCGTATCTTTCAAATAAGCATAATTATAAACTTAGAACAATGCCACTTTTAAAATGGCAAACACTTGTGATATATGTTTAAGTATATTGTAATAGCCTAATGGTTAACATTCCGTCCTCTCGCACTGCGGGTCCGGGGTACTAACCCCGCACGCACCTCTAATTTTTCGAAATAATGTGCGTATTAGAAATTAATTATCACTTGCTTCAACGGTTAATGAAACAATCGTGAGGAATCTGAGAGTTCTTTGCAAAGTTCTCGAAGGTGTGTGAAGTCTACCAATCCGTGCTTGCCAGCGTGGTGGACTATGGCCTAACCTTTCTCATTCTGAGAGGAGACCCGTGCCCAGTAGGACATTAATGGTTTGATAATGATGATGATGATGATGATATTGTAATAAAAACAGTGTATACGATGACTCAAAAGCTCTTTATGTCATTTTCAAAACGTACATTTTATACGTTTCTTTATAGATAACTTTTAAAAAATTGCGGTGCTAATCATTTCTTAATGTGATTTTCTATACTGATAGAAACTTTAGCTGATTCTATTGCGACATTAAGTTACGACATTAAGCGACAAATAGGGAAATCTTTGCCATTACATGCGCTAATAAGGCTCCATCTCTATCTTTAAAGTTTCTATCTTTATCTTTAATACGCACACATCGCTAAACACACTGCATGTTTGCAGACAATAATATTACATGACTCGTCTTAAATTGTAATTCTAATGTGATAAATTTAAAAACATGGCTCCGATGACTCAGTCACAACAAGACATTTATAAGATGCGAATTCTTAAAATCCGCGCGTCATGTCACAAACGGATTATGTGGGAAAAGACAATCCTGGTATTCGAGGGGCGATAAATCCAACGGCTGATGAAGATTTGTATTCTCAACGTGAATCTTATGTCCCACACCCGTTTATCACCGGCCTGGCAAACGTCCAGAATAAAGATGGAGCCTGCAACTCAATTGAGTTCGTCAATTCAATTGTGTATCATGAGAAAATTTCAAAAGCTCGATTTAAAACGATGACTAAGAGATTCGTGGATACATCGCTACTGAGTTTTCAAAGGATAGTTAGCGCAATCGGGATTAAGACTAATAACGGTTCTCAAAGAACAAAGGCCATTGTGATAGCAAAGTCCAAGTTACTATTGAAGGCAATTTAGGAGCGCGTGGGAGTAGTCGGGTCCCGTGCAGCAGGATAAACTTTCACCGTAGCAAAAAAAATGAACAAAACGTACGAGCGCACCGTCAGTCATGACCAGAAGTGTTCTAAAGCGGTCGGACGAGAAGCGTAGGAAATAAAAAAGAAAGTTTAGTGTACCGTTCATCGACCCACATGCTCGGGCGGCCGCCGGAGCCGCGCGAAGCACGAGGCCCGGGACGTGACTGTGGATAAAAACGAAATTGAAAAACGTTACAACACAACTATGAGAGCACGTTCCATATAAAAAGTCTATAATAGAAGCAATGAAGTAACAAAACGTAATATCAAATCATTGACTCTGAATTTCCTGCTTATGAGTACTTTGTATCGATAACTATAATTACAGCGAATTTAAAATAAAATCTGAAACTACTTACTTAGCTTCATTTTTATTTCAATGTACTAGCAATGGTATTTAGTCAAACATTATAGATTGTTATAGTATATTTGTAGAGTTATAGTTCGAGCGGGGACGTACCATTGCCGCCCGCATAATCCGTAGCAAAGCAATTTTCGTGTTGCGATTGAAGAGGTGGTTGCCGGGTACACTTACAGCGAGGGGATCATCTTAGTCCTCAGGAGTAACATATCTACATATGACCTGTCATAGGACTTCAATCCTGTTTGAAGTAAACTTTTCACACTTAACATCAAGTGGCTTGCACGTCCGTTTGCTACTCTTCTCACATAAAAAACATTAGAAATAATCGCAGCTTATGCTTATAGAAACTTAATTTTACAGTAAAAGGCAAATCAAATAGTTATGTTACATACGGGAACTCGTTAATATTTCCAAGACATGTAAAACATAGCGTCAGTGTAATAACATTAAAAACATGATTGATAGACAAGCTGATAATGATGGAGCGTTGGATTGAATGAACATTTCACAGGACAACATGTTGACGGATCCAATATAGACATGGCAGGGGTGTCACCGACAGAGTATGTTACAAAAATATTCAAGTAACATGAGGCATGGTGTTATGTACATCAAAAATATTAGTGAAATATTGCCTATACAGTATTGCAAATCTTCAAATCAAATATTCATTTATTTACAAGAACATTAGTACAAACAAGATCTTAACATTATCAATAATTCTAAATGCTCTCTCTCATAGAGTGTGCTAATATAATATTATCTAAAAAAAATAAAAAAAAAAATATTTAGTTAAATATAGACAATTCAAAAACCGCAAATCGTGAGTACTCGTTACATAATATAAAAAATGTATAATTTCCGCGATAATATTAGCTTAAAATCATATTTAGTTAAGTTAATAATAATATTAATTTAAACAATTCCTATAAAATGTCATACTTAAAAAAATGTTCTTGTAAGGTAAACGCTTCTATAGACAATTAGAAAAAACCAAAATTAGTTTGCAGTGAGCTAAGAATGCGATATATGCAATATATCAGTCCTTAAACGACCGGCACACAACACCCAACGGGAATAGAAAGGTTCTTAATAATTGATATTTCCCATATAGACGAAACACATCTAACATAACGTGTAAATACCAAAGTCTATTCCGATACTCCTAATAGGAAAAGAAAAGATTTATTAGGAAAGGAAACATGAACATTTATTATAAGAGACCATGAAAATAGAACACGCCGCTTAACAATAACCATAAATTTATCGAGCGAAGAATCTTGAATCCCAATAAATCTCGACTCGAGATCTGCTTCCATAAGCGAAGGGACTGCACTTGACCTTTTTGAATGCACATTTAAATACCAAACGACTACACCCGATGGTGCCGCTCACTTGCCGCTAACGGTATTTTCACACTAGCGATTTGTGAACGTATTTCTTTACACGAGACTTAGAAACGCTGTCTAATGGAGGCCATACACGTTAGGGTTTGCATGATGGTCTTAGCCTTGCATGCATAACCGACAGGCAAACCCTAGCGTGTATGTGATAAAACTGTACAGTTATCGGCGGCGTACATGCAGTCGTTATCTGTCGGTTATGCATGCACGGCTAATATGCAAACCCTAACGTGTATGCCCTCCATAATAACTGTTATATTACTAACAAGATTTCGTGAACCAAATAGTTCCATGTAACAAGTTAGACTAAAATAATTCTGAAAATCATATCCAATACTTCCGGATGGCCATGAACGAGATCATGGCGATTTTGGGATTCTAGCTGCCTTTTAGGAAATTATAAATATATGTGTAGTTTTCATGTTGTATATCACCATCACCACTTCGATCTCTTCTCCATTCTTGGACGCAAGCTTCGTGACCGCTATAGATGAAGTACTTCTCCGGAAGACGCTTTTATCCATCTCCTGGATTGAATCTCTCAAGAGACAGTAGACCTGTACTATACTGTTCGCATTTTTAGCCGCTTAGCAGCAGCTTTCGTAAGTACTATTCTAGTTTATCACCAGCAATGCTTAAATTGGTTCGTCCGTGTGGTGAGTTCACAGCGCAACCACATGGACATCCTAAGGTTCTAAAAACTGTAGAAGAGCGTTTGATTGAACTTACATCAAATACACAAGTCCCATTCGATATTTAAAGATTACTTTCAACGTGACGTTGACGTTGACAGACATGCAGACATGCACAAATAACCACCGCTAACAGTTCCAATGTCCACATACGTGATAGAATTTTATCGCACGTGTACACGAGAATTTTCCTAGTCATTAGATATAATTATTAAGCTTTGTTTTTATAAAGCAACAAGTGGCTAGTGGTAAAACCAATTTATGAACGATTTATGTGTGATCAAAATGTTAAGGGATTAAGCGCGGCCACGAAATTATCGACGATGACAGCCTCGTGTATAACCACCCTTAGGTCTGGCTTATCTTTATTAGGCAATACCGTTTAGTTGAACCCGAGAATAGCGCATGCAGTATTAGCTCTTATCGCGGAAGCATTGAGGTGCTATCGGCGTGCATAAATTGCATTTTTCCTCCTACAGAACAGTTCGTCGACCTCAGCCGCTTGACATCTGAAGTCGATTGCCACTTGAAGTAAAGGTTGCTGAAGCTATATCATACATGCCTGAAGTCATATTACTTTGGGGTCACGGCAGTCAACATTATTTGCTATGCTCTATTTAGTAAATTGATCACACACACATACACAGTACACAGCTTTTACGCCTTCTTGGATGTATTCGGAACAGTTTAGTAAGTAGCTAACAAGCCAAATTAGCAATAACTCTAGATTTTAGTTGCAAACTTTTAATACCTTTTCTCTTGGTAATTGTGTTTTGTGAGTTATTAACGTGCTTCAAAGACTATTAAGTAAGTAGCTATATATTTCTTTTCCTAAATGTCCAATTAAAATCAAAAGTTAAATTTAAACTACAAGCCAGTGACATTTTGCACAGAATAAATAAAACGAAACTATATAAAAAACTATATGTGAGTGAAACTTTACCGTCGGAAGACCATGATTGAGAAGAGTTTAAGCCGCTCTTAATAAACCCACCTAACCACACACAACCGCATATAAAATCTGGAAGGATTACTGTTTACTGTACTTTGCTCCGTAGGGAACGACCAAAATACTAAGACGGCCCGAGACAACCGAGCTAAGTAACCCGATTATTCTTTCAATTCGACTCAAAAACCTCAACAAGATCAATGCCCCTTAGAAGCACAATACCAGTCGAGACAGATCGAGTGAAGGTACAGGCGGCCTTAACGCGATGACGTCGCGGCGTTAGAAAGTCGCGTTTGCGTCACGACGCCGGTCGACGACCTCGCACGCGCCCGGCTCGAGATGCCAGGGTTGGAGCGCTGGTGAGCCTTAGGCTGTGTAATGAGTTATGTAAGGTGGGAGATTTTGTTGCGTATAATTAGAATAATTTATTGAAAACATCACAATATGTTACGTGGTGTCTGAGCTCTTCTTTATAAAACACTATCATCATCAACCCATTACTATGCTATATGCTATAAATGTAATCGGTTAGTTACATTCCCTAATTAGTTAGTCCGTAGCTAGTTGGAGGGAGGAGTGCTGAGGATTAAGTTGAACTGTTCCCAAATCACCATAGTACGTTACATATATTAATATGACTTAGTTATATGTTTTACAGTTTTACGCATAAACCCTAGTTTTTGAAGTAAAATGTCGTCAAATTCTACGACTTCGAGATACTTTTTAACACGTGTTAGAACTATAGCAGGAACGGGCAGGTACCACCGTCCCATCAAAATCTGCCGTGAGGCTTCTTTTGTTTCGGTTGGAGAGATGCGGTCGTCGGGTACACTTACAGTGAGACGACCGTCTTTCTTCTCAGGAGTTGTGACGCATCTACGTACGACCTCAGACAGAACTTAAGTTTTGCTTGAGCGGGTGTCTAAGGGCCGCAGTGACCTCTTAACATCAGGTGGCCTGCACGTTCGTTTGCTAATCTTCAAATGTATAAAAAAGTAAATACTAATCACTGTATTATTATTCCAGATTTCCCAAAGAAGAGAAGCTGCGTACCGCGTGGCTAGATGCTCTGGGTATGCCTGACTGGGAACCCAAAGACCGAAGTGCAGTATGCTCCGATCACTTCCGGAGTGATGACTTCTATATCACCAAGAGCGGGTTGAGACGAATCACATACGGTGCTGTGCCTGTTGACGTGAGATTAAGTGTAAGAATTCAAACCTTCATTAACCGGTAGTTGCAACATGTTTTTTTTATTGAAGAATAGCAAACTAGCCTACAGGGCACTTAATGTTAAGTGGTAATTGCAGCCCATGGATACCCACATGTAACCTCAAACAAATTTTTAGTCTGACGCTAACAAGACTGAAGTTCTCTCTGAAGTCCTACGTAGACGCGTCACTACTCCTGAGGGCTAAGGTCGCCTCGCTGAAATATGTCCGACAACCGCACCTGTCAAACCAAAACGAAAACTGCTTCACGGAGGATTATGAGGGCGACGGTGGTACTTCCCCGGACGCACTATATTTCTACCACCTATCGAAACATATAAAAAACTGAGTTTCTTATGTTATATTCCAGGCTTCGGCAGAGGACTTGGACGCTCCAGCCGCTATGAGGGTTAGTTTTTTTATGTAACGGTAACAGGTAAATGATTATACAAGGCTGATGTTGATCTAATCTATATGATGTTGAGCCACTGAATCTTTGTATGGTTTTCAATATTCCCAAACGAACCTTAGATATTTTCTAAGGAAAGAAGTAATCTGTGTCACTCTTTTTCGCCAACAGATTATTGTCTCAATGCTGGGCACGCGATACTTCTTAGAATGGGAACCGTTAGGACATAACTCACCACGCTGGCCAAGTGCGGATTGGTAGACTTGCGAGAACTGTACGAAGCACTCTCAGGCATGTTTCCTCACGAAGTTTTCCTTCACCGTTAAAGTGAGAAATAATTTATTTTTAATACGCACATCAAAAACCACAAATGTGGGATTTGAACCCCGAACCCGCAGCTTGAGAGACCGAAATCTTACCACTAACCTACCCTGCTTCAATCTCTGTAATATTCTTTATTGTTTAGTAAAAGTCCCGTCAAAATCATCTTTGATACTAGCTCGAACAAACCATTAATCGCGTAGGTCAACATGTTCAGTACGATGACTGCGACAAAAACACTTGTCGTGTTTTACTGTCCGCGACACCCGTGCGGCTCGCACGCATACGGTGTGTGCCGTCATCCTGGAACACGCCTGTAGCGTTACGCGCCGCACGGGTGGATTGTTTCGAATATTAGCGCCGTAGTGTAATTTGTTAGAAACCTTTATTTTTGTAATAAGAATATGAAATAAGAGTAGTAAATGAGCGTGCTAGCCGATATTATGCCACTGCAGCCCATGGGCGCCAACATCTAACCTCGAACAAAACTGAAATCCTATACGAGGTTATATATTGATGCGTTACTCTTAAGAATTAAGACAGTCGCCTCACTGTAAGTGCCCGACAACCGCACCTCTCCAACCGAAACACAAAAAGCTTCACCGCGGATTGTCAGGGCGGATTATTATATGATTTTGTAAATAGGTATGTGTAGATATATATATTTAAGCTTTAAAAAACTTTGATTTATCTAAGTATATTTATGCTATAATTTCAGGTATGCCGTGTGTGTTTGGCTATGGACACTAAAATGTATAACATTGGCCAACATAAATTGAGCCTAGCTTACGAAGAAGTCATCGGTGTGCCTGTAAGTGAAAAAACATACATTATTATTTGTAATTGAAGTGTAGAAGTGTATTCGAAGTCAAGAAGTGTAGTCAATGGGCTAGTCACTTTGAGGAAAAAAGATGCTCAAGTTGCGACCACGTCTGGGCAAAAGAAGTACAGGTCGGCCTCCAGCAAGGTCGACTGATGACTTTAAAAAGGCAGCGGGAAACCGTTGGGTTCAGAAAGCACAGGACTAGTTGGAATGGCGCAGATTAGGGGAAACCTATGTCCAGCAATGAACCTCAAAAGGCTGATGGATGGATTATTTGTATTTTTCAATAGATGGTAGAACAATAGTAGGATGTTAAAACAATAGTAAGTCGCGGTCGCGGTCCGAGAAAGTACCATCGCCGGCGTCACAATCCGCCGTGAAGCTTCTTGTGTTTCGGTTGGAGGTGCGGTTGTCGGGGTACACTTACAGCGAGGCGCCCGTGTTAGTGCTCAGTAGAGACATAGATGTGTCTCTATGTATGACCTCAGATAGTACTTCAGTTTTGTTTGAGGTTAGATGTGGGTGTCCTTACTACTATTTGCTACTATCGACTTAACGTTACTGCAGTCCATGCACACCCACATGTAACCTCACACAGGGTTAAAGTCCCCTCTGAAATCGTATGTAGATGCGTTCCTACTTTCAAGAACTGAGACGATCGTTTCGCTGTAAGCCTACCCGACAACCACAGAACAGAAATGTAATTGATGACTGGATTTGATTTCAGATTTTTGTTCTGTGTTTGGGTATTTGTGTGTGTGTGGTCGTCTTGTATGTGTCTACGGCACCCACGACACAAGGTATCCTACTGTGGAGCGAGAACTGTAGAACGGGTTTTTCCTATCTTTATAAAATAATTTCAATAATGTATACTGTTTTTCTTGAAGCAATGATAGCTTAGTGGTTAAGATTCCGGCCTCTCACACTGTAGGCCCGGGCTTCGAATCCCACACCACTGATTTTTTGAAGTTGTGTGCGTAATAGAAATTAATTATCACTCTCTTTAACGGTGAAGGAAAATATCGTGAGAAAATCTGTATGCCTGAGAGTTCCCGTAAAGTTCTTAAAGTTGTGTGAAGTCTACCAATCCGCATTTGGCCTGTGGTGGACTATGGCCTAACACTTACTCTGAACGAAGACCCGTACCCAGCTGTGGAATATTAACTGGTTGATGATGATGATAGTGTTTTATCTTAACATCCATAACACTGTTTAAAACATACGATAGCTACCCTAATATACCCTTATATAATATAATATCTAATACATTGTATGAATAATAAAAGTATTCAGTTCACAGATGACGACAAACTGCCTCTGAAAATATGTTGGGAGTGCGCCCAGCGGTTACTTTCGGCGAAGAATTTCAAAAGTCGCGCGCTACGAAGCCAAGCTCTTCTATACGAGTTAATGGAACCTGATAAATATGTAAGCATGTCTTTCTATATATTACGTTTCTTATGTTTGAGTAGCGAACGAACTTGTTGTGGTAGAACTATAGTTCGTCGGGGGAAGTATCACCGCCGCTCTCATAATCCGCCGTGAAGCAGTTTCGATATTTAGTAGTATAGTTCTGTTAACTATACTAGATGGCGTTGTATCGAAGTCTGAAACGCGGTGTTACTTTTTTCTCCGTCATGTATGTATATATAATCCTCTGAAATTTTTTTTGTTAGCTCACTCCAAACATTTTTTTTATTATTAAGGCTAAGATTCAAATGACTGTAAATGAGGCCTTCTGCTTCAAAAACCGGCTTTATTAAAGTTTTGTGACAGGTATACATAGAGGTTATATATTTTATATGAGTGTTGCCATACTAGTAGTATTGTAATTCGACGACGACGACTACGACGGTCGCCCCGCTTAAGTGTACCCGAGACAATCCCAACTCTTTACCAGAATTTATGAGGGCGGGGGTGGTACCTTCCCGAACTAATCTAAAGAGGATCTGAATGTCCAAGTGGTTACGATCCACCGAAATCTCCCCATCTTGCCTCTCTTTGCAGAACTGTCAGTAAAGTAGATACTTCAACCTTCCATTAAGAGTGGCGTCATCTATGGTCAATGCGTTGGAAGTGCATTTGAGTGTAGTAATAATAATCGATCAAGGATGCGCCACAAGCAGTGATAGCGTAGTGGTTAAGATTCCGGCCTCTCATGCTGGCAATCCAGATACCAATCCCGCACGCACCACTGATTTTTCAGTTGTATGTGTATTAGAAAATAACTATCACTCGTTTTAACGGTGAAGGAAAACATCGTGAGGAAACCTACACATCTAAGAGATTTTTTTTCGTAAAGTTCTTTAAGGTTGGTGAAGTCTACCAATCCGCACTTGGCCCGTGGCCTAACCCATCTCATTCTGAGAAGAGACCGATGCCCAGCTGTGAACCATTAATGGGTCGACGATGATGCACCGACATAAAATATTTCTTGTTCACAGATAACAGTGAAGGACATCAAATCAATAAACCGCACTCAAAAACAATTAGCCTCCTCATTAGCATACAAACACTTTGAACCCAACGAATGTGACACCTACATAGAAGATAACCCGGTACTCGTTAAAGAGGAGTGTAATGGTACAGTAGAAGACGAAACCAGAGAAGATGAAGACGTAGAAGATATAGACGAAAGAAGCGAAGGAGAGGTCAAAGAAGAATTGGTAGCGAATGACATAAAAGACGAAGCGTCAAATGAAATATTTTTCGAGGCATTCGATAACCAATTTGATGAATCCGACGACATGGCGCTGAGCGAAGTGTATGCTGACGTATCGAAAAAGGCAGTGCAAAAAAAGAAGAAGCGGGTTAAAGTGGAGAAAAAAATGAAAGTGAAGAAGGCTGTGAAGAAGAAAGATGGCGACGAAAGCCCGACGAGTACGATGGATAAGTAAGTAGAATATTGCATCTACTGTATTAAATTATTCGGATAAATATTTTTAATTTCTTCTTGCAAAAAAGGAGTTTATGTACATTTGAATTTAGAATTTCAAAGATTTTATTTAAAAAAAAAGAAACTTGTTAATTCACGTTAAAATAAAAAACCCTTTCTCTTTGGATCTCGGATGAATGGAATCGTAAAACTTAGGATGTCAAAACAATCTTTGTATCGAGCATTGCTAATACTGTGGAAAATGAAGGACGGACGTGAAGCATCGCCGCACTACACAAACGATGTTACGTATCTGTACTAAAAGTATATAGAGACTAAATAAATATAAAAAGATAAAGTATAATAATAGTATTGAATCTTACTACATGCATCAGGCCATATCGTATGAAAATTCCTTACAAAACACTCGTACTTCTTTTCTACATTCACGATGACGATACAAAATGTCGGATGTGAAGCGTCGCCGCACGACACACACACGAGTAATGCTACCTACCTCTCTCTAGTCGTTTCCCTCACTACTGAGCATCGTGACTCCTTCTGACACTGTCGACTAGCTGTCTCCATCGGTTGCGTTCCGCTGCTTGGCGTAGCGCAGCGTTGATAGGTATCTCCAGCTCTTGGGATATCTGATCTGACCACCGTTTGGGACGTTGGCCTCTAGGTCTTTTTCCTTCCACTTTTCCTGTCACTATTAGGCGTTCCAGATTGTCACCGTCTCTGCGCACAATGTGACCAAATTGTGGCTACCTACCTACGATAAAAATATTAACACTATTCCGTCGTACTATTAGCGTATTTCAGAGAATTTCGTATGAAAACTGCACACAAGACACTAGTAATTCTTACTTACTTACATTCACGAACGCAAGACACACATAATCTATTCATAGATACAAAACGTCGGACGTGAAGCGTCGCCGCACCGCGGACAACATCGACGAGTCGCTGTTCACGATAACGCCGCTGACGTACGAGGAGCAGGCGGCGGAGGTGCAGCGGCGGCGGCTGCAGCTCGCGTACACCAGCGCGCCCTTCCAGTGTGCGGTGTGCTTCCGCGGCTTCCTGCGCAAGGACCGCTACGACGCGCACGCGCTCCGACACACCGACGTACGTCTCTATTTAGTTTGTTTTGTCACTTCATTGAAGTTGTACTTCGTGTGCGAGCTCTGTGGATTTACGTTCGTGAGTAAAATGGGAATCGAGGTGCACAAGAAGAAACATCGGATGTCCGCTGTCGATAAACTGGCGAGCGTAACATCGTGTAGCGTTTGCCGAAGAGAAATAAAGTTTTCGAAGTTATACTCCTATGGCGCGTTATGAAAACTAAATGAGAGTGAATTTTTGAAGTCAAACTTCTTGGGCGCGTTATGAAAATCGGATGAGAGTAAAGTTTCGAAGTTATACTTCTTTGGCCCATTATAAAAATCTGATTACAGTGATTTTTTGAAGTAATACTTATTTTGGCGCGTTATGAAAATCAGATGAGTGATTTTTTTCGAATGAAACAAAACTTGCGCGTGCAAATGTAACAGGGTGAAGTTAATCTTCGATGAGGAATCTTTTTTTTATTGTCTGAAATTATCCAAATATTTCGCAAGTCTATACACACATACTGTTCCTGTTAATTTTTTTTATAGATACAATTATTTTATTGAATTAAAATTTTATTTATTTAAAATGTTACTTATTTTAAGTTATTATTCATTTATTCGTATTTGATGTCGTCTATTGTTCAACTAATTTTAAATTTATTTCAATGTGTAAAAAAAATCATTTGTGATTAAAACCAAAGAAATATAACTTTTTACGTGCGTACATATGTGCGTACACAGTTTTTGTGATAGGTAATAGAATAATAGTTAGTCTGGGAAAGTACCGCCGCCGCTCTCATAATCCACCGTTAGGCAGCTTTTGTTTTCGATGTAGCGGTTTATGTTTTGACATTGCCAGTGCGGTTGTCGGATACACTTACAGCGAGGCGACCATCTTAGTCCTCAGGAGTAATGCATCTACGTACTTCGATTTTGTTTGAGGTTACATGTGGATATCCATACTTATGGATTAAATGGTCACTACAAGTTTGTAGTGACCACTTAATATCAGG
>DWKL01000988.1:0-15984 GCA_018249415.1 Phareas burnsi | reverse complement strand
ACAGTAAAAATGTATTTACAAATGTTAATGGTTTATTACGTTTACGTAACAGTAATTACATAAGTACGAAGGAAATGTCGATAGCTTTAAGAATGAGCATATAAATATAACAGAGCTGGCATGTTACAATTCTTATAGTGAAGCGACGGTACTTTATATTTAGCCCCCTGTAGTAAGCATGTCATCTTCTGGTATACCTAGGTTAGGTTGGAATACTTTTATTTAGGCAATTTAGAAGAACATGTTATGCACATGACCAAATTAGGTTATGAAAATACCTTCTAATAATCCAAAAAAAATAGTTGTTATAACGAGGACGCCTTATATACTTTTACCCCTAAACTTATGAGGTACAATAGGTTTGGAGATGGTATGCGATTAAAAGCTAACGTTCCCACAAACGTAGAGCATGTTTCATTGCAGATATAAGAATGAGTAAGTATTTAACTGGTTTAAGAGAGAAGGGAGAAGGGTAGTAAACGAACCTGCAGACTACCTGATGTTAAGTGGTCACTGCAGCCCATGGCCACGGCTCAATAGGATTGTAATCCTATTTGAGGTACGTAAATGCATTACTATTCCTGAGGTATCAGATGATCGACTCGCTGTAAGTGTGAAAACAGAATTGCTTAACGGCGGATTATGAGGGCGATGGAGGTATATTTCCGGACGAACTATAATTCTACCACTATCTAAATATTCTAAATACACAAGAAAATTAGTCATTATTGTAATTTTAGAAATTTACCATTCGTATACACTAGCTAATCAGCTAACTCACAAGTACTGTTTATCATATGTGATGTTTCGCGCCACAAAATTGCTTGTTTGTGATTGGCTGGAAGACATCGCGTGATGTAGGCAAATGCGCCTGTCGCGTGTGCAGTCAGCGCGGAGGTGCTGCCACCGTGTACGCTAGCTGAACTTATGACAGTAATGTTACTGACACGTTGGTAATTTAAAAATGACGTAGACAACGTAGACGTCGTAGACTCGAACGATTCCGCTTGACGTCAGGCGCGTGTAGGTCTCGGGCGATGAAGATATATTATTATCGTGTGTAACAACATAAATGATTCAAGTCAGTCAGTCTACTCATTCATGTTCTTAAAACTTCTTAAAGCTGACTTGCTATATATGTTCAAAACAAACTTTGGTCTGAAGGTCGAGACCATTTGTGAGCTTATCAATAATAGAAACAGTAAATCAGTCCTTGTATCGATTCATTATAATTAAATAAAAATAAGTGTCTTTCTTAAATTAGTCAACAATTATTTTTGGGCCTAGCCTTATTTGGTCCATCCATAATTATTTGATCAAATACAATGTACCAAACTTACTTGCACTACATTAATAGAACGTGGTATCCATTGATAGATTAATAGATCATCCGTGAACGTTTGGACCTATAAGTTAGTGAAAAAATGCCCGATTGTTAATAGTGGTGGGAAAATTAACTATAAATAATATTTCTATTGATTATAAACTTTTCAGCATATAATCCCGATCCCAGGGCTGCTGGAAGAAATTTCATCTTGAAATAAGCAGTCCTTTGTATTACGTTTACGTGTTTGTGTGTCTATTTTGTGTGTTTCTTGTACAAGAACTTGTTAAATAAATAAAATAAATTATCTAAGAATCCTAATGTGCAGGTCGCTTATAACACATCTTTTAATTTAAAATGCTATTGTCACATAAATCATTTTAAAATAATTAAAATGAGGATATTTGCGGCGGACCATATTTTAGTAAGTACCCTTTTTTGTTACAGAGGGAAATAGTCGAAAGAGAATTATGTGGGATTTTAACCCTTTAGCTCCTTTCGCACCCAGCGCATGTAACTCTAGTAAATACCGAGATAAATATACCAACATTGATGACCGATCAACTGATCAATATATGGTATTAGAAGTTGCACATGTGCCTTTCCTTTCGAGAGCGAAATCAAGGTTCTGACCTTTCAGTCGCTTTAACGATGTAGGAAAACATCTTGGACTTGGACAAACTTACGTGCATGACTTAAATATTTATTAATCACTATAATTAAGTACAATTTCGCAAATATAAACTATAGATAAAACTGGTCAAATCTAGTATAAAAGTTAAAAATGTCATCGTTTTGAAATGACAATTAGTTTGCAGGTTATACTGGACAATATTATATCAAATTATTAATTAAATGAATTATTATTATGCGTTTATTCATAAACCAAATGTATAACAAAAATAATTAAAGAGAAAACTGCCGTGTGAAATATAGATTGTGATGAACCAGACATGTCCGGTAAGATATTTTACTTTGTCACAACTGGTACTGTATTTGCCCACTGTTCAATGAATTGAGACTATCTAAGATCTCTAATACGTTTCTCCAGTGCGAATTAATAAAAACAAATAATACATAAAGTGTCTTTGGAAAGAGATAAAATGTATAAGTTAAATATAGAATCGACATTTTTTATTTTACGAGTAAAAATATACCAAAAATAAAAAGCCTGGATTGACATCGGGTTAAGTGAGATTTTTATATATACAACTAGAAATGTTTCTGCGTGCTGGGTATTGAGAACAAGTAGTCCTCAGTTCCCTCTTCGCATTGCTATACAAAGGCAGACCTCTTTGACGTTCAACTCCGCGACGCCACTTCCACAACCAACCTTAGACCTTATAACTTTATAATAGAAGTGTTAATAGTGCAGCGCTCGTATGTACTGGAATGAAAAGTGTGGAAGAGAAGATCCGCATTTCCAGGCGTTCCATCGTAATCCCCAAAAGTAGCAAAGCATGTGTGTACGAATTCAAATGAGATTTGCGTTTTATATGAAGTTGGTTACAGATGTCCATAGGCCACGAAACACTTTGCATAACAATTTAACATCAGATCAGCAATCCAGCATTTGGATTGCTGCTTCCATTATATCAAAAAAGACTCCAAATCAAACAATACCTTAGGGGAATGAAGTCAACTACTGATTTCAAATGATGATTGATAAATATTTGAAGACGGCACAAAGTACTTTGTCTATGTCTATGCACAAAGCTATGAGGAAAAAGTATATAAAAATAATTGTCTCCCTAATAAGTATCCGATGTGCCAACTTACAATGTCGTAACGAACTTAATAAAGAAACTAGTTCATCAATAATATCGCGATCCAACTGTTGTTATTTTTTATTTTTCTAATTTACTTTAAAGCTACGAGTTACGTCTCAACTATACTTACTTTAAAGTAGAACTTCCCTCGAGGATTCGTTGAGCAGTCGGTACCGATCGTTATCGTTGGATAATGTTAACCTTGCCCACTGTCTACAACGCGTGAAAGTTGTAAAAAGTTGGGTTGTCTCAAAGTCAGCTTCTGTGAAGCAAAGATACGACCAGCAGACTTAGAAAATAATGTTAACGACTTTTAGCTATTTAATTTTAAAGCATTAATTATCTTAGGAAAAACGTATTTATAATTTATAAGCAGTTTTAGGTGCTGATATCCCTGTTTTGGGCCATAAATGAAGTAATCTTGGAAAATAAGAATTAAAAGCTACCATCGTTGCCACAAATATCGCTATAGCGGAATTAAATCACGAAAATATGAGGATCCAAAGGTCCTACGGTAACTAGACCCCAATGATTTCAAAGGACCAACGCATTAAGAGCCTCGGGGGTTCAAAACACTAATAATTACCCGCAATAAAATGTAAATTATGAATATATTATCATTTATTGTTAAAACTATCTTTTTAGGCTTTGATTCCACCGATAGAATCTCCAGCGCAAACACAAACCAACCAAATAAAAAAACCCAAGAAAAAATGTAAGTACGTTTGTAGATATTCATCATCAACCCATTGATGTCCCACTGCTGGGCACGGGTCTCCACTCAGGAAGAGAAAGATTAGGCTATAGCCTAGATAACTATAGATCACTACGCTGACTTAGTGCGAATTGGTAGACTTCACACACCTTTGAGAACTTTACATAGAACTCTCAAGCATGTGGATTTCTTAACAATATTTTCATCGTTAAAGCTAATGATATTTAATTTCTAATACCCATCAAAATCAGTGGTGCGTGCGGGATTCGAACCTCGGACCCCCAGTGTGAAAGACTGGAATCTTAACCACTAGGTTATTTCTGTTCCCTGCATCACTGCTTTCATTTGTAAATATAGCTTGGTAGCATAATATTAATAATTAAAAATTAGAACTTTATACAAACGTGTTAAATCACCTATGATTATTACATGTCCCATGTATGATTACTTCACCGTTAAAATAAAGGATAGTTATGTACGCACATGGCTCTAAGAAATAAAAGGATCTGAATTCGAATCCGAATGGAAATCCTCTGGAATCCTCTCGAATAGAAGATGAATATGTCTACCACCAAGCTATATACCGATAGATGGTAGAACACAAAAATTGTCCGGGGAACTACCACCGTCACCCTCATAATCTACCGTGAAACAATTCTTGTATTTCGGTTGGAGAGATGTCGATTCTCGGATACACTTACAGCGAGGCGACCATCTTAAATCACCAGGCGTGAAAACACATCTGCGTGCGACTTCAATCGAGACTTTAATCCTGTTTGAAATTAGTTGTATATGTCCATGGGCTGTAGAGACCACTCAACGTCAGATAACCTTCACGCTCGTTTGCATGTAAAAAATTATATCACCGCCGGCTTACGTAAATTAATATAGTTATTTACAACGTTATGTTATATTAAATCACAAGACGCTTAGGTTTTTACGAGTATTCGCCGTATCATGAAAGAATGAATACATCAGATTAAATAATTTTAAGAGCCATATGATTTACAATTCATTCCTGTCTCTGTGAGTTATTTTGACTTGTAGATTTAAAGCGAAATCGATGTATGCTATATTTCACTGACGTAAAATTTCACACTGAATATCAAACGGCCATACAGCCTACCGATTGTCAATATAAATATGAAATGTACGTTAGCACTATACAATATACACACATAGTTTGACCGACCATACCTTTTTATGTTTGAAGAGTAGCAAACGAGCGTCCAGACCCCTTGACGTTAAGTGGTCTCTGCAGCCTATGGACATCCACATATATGCTCAAATAGGACTGAAGTTCTATTTGATCAAACATAGATACTACGTTACTACTGAGGACTAAGACGGTCTACTCCCCTTATGCGTGTATCCGACAATATCTCTCCGATCGGAACACATATTGCTTCACGGCGGATTATAATAATGACAGTGGTACCTCCCCGGTCGAACTATAATTCTAATACCTATTAAACCTTCAAAATTGAAAAATATTAAATAGATGTTCCATCGTGACAAGCTTACGTTCCCCTGGTACAACACTCGGGTGTCCAGTTCGACTTAATATCTCAGAAATGCACACTAAATTTGATTTCCTCAATATGGACAGTCTCTCATAGGGCTGCAGGAAGAAATTTCATTTTGAAATAAGTAGTCCTTTGTACTATATTCATTTTATGTATGTATTTTTATCCTTACATTATACATATGTTTTGCGTACAAAAAACTAAGAATAAAATTAACCCCCAAACATCACTTTTCGTCGTAAGAACCGCCATTTTAGATTTAGTTTCAGTTAGAATGTTCAAATAACTCTTAGGTCCCACAGCAGGACAAACATCTCACAACTGGGGGAGGCCTTGAGTATACTCCACCACGCTATTCGAATGCGGATTAGTAGATGTACTAACTAACGTTAAAACTATCGTTTTATAAATATTTTTAGTATTATATTGATATCTATTATATTTTATTTCTCCTCTTAATCCGTTTAAACGTTCAGTTATATAAGCTTAGAAAAGCCTTCTACGGCGGTGATTAAGTTTGAACTAAATTTAACTTCAAAGCCTACTTTACGTCTATACTAAACGATGGGCGGACAATATACTGCTGCATTATTGATTTCAGGTCAAATAGCTACAAATAGCCAGATAGCACTAGAGATACTTCAAAATAGTTAAAGCTTAAAGAGTTTTTTTTCATATTTGAAGAGTAGCAAACAAGCGTGTAGACTGTCTGATGTTACTTGATCACTAACTTCAAACAGGACTGAAATCCCACCTGAGGTGATACGTAGATGCGTCACTACTCCTGAGGACTAAGATGGTCGCCTCGCTGTCTGTGTGTCCGACACATCTCCCACCATAACACAAGATTTGCTTCGCGGCGGATTGTAAATGCGGCGACTGCATCTCCCGGATGAACTATAGTTCTATCTACGTATTCTATATGCATATATCGAATATATCTATATAGATATCTAAAGTATATCTATATCTTAGACGAACTATAGTTCTACCACCTACCAATTAAAAGTGTAAATTTATTTAAAAAAATGTATTATAATGTTATAAACATTTAATAGATAAAATGTAGAATGACTTGAGACTTGATCCCGAAGGCATCATCATCACTTGTAGGATAAATCCTGGTTTGGAGGATGTGGTAAACAAGAAATACTTCCACGAGACGCTTCAACTACCATCATCATCATCATCAACTCACTACAATCCCACTACTGAGCAAGGGTCTCCTCTCATAATGAGCTAAGGGTTAATAAAGATTAGGCCATCACGCTGGCCAAGTGCGGATTGGTGGACTTCACAGACTTCACCATTAAATTAAGGCGATAATTAATTTCTAATACGCACATAAACTGAAAAGTTAGGAGTGCCTGCGGAATTCGAAACCCGGACTGCCGAATGCCGGGGTGCATGAAAAACTGGAATCATACCACTAGGCTATCACTGCTCATTATTTGTCAGTTCCAACTGTGTTCTCAGAAATAGCAATGCTACTGATTGACCCTACTTAAGACTCCAATTTTATTTTTATAACTAAACCTTGCGATAAGGCAGACGAATCACCTGATGGAAAAAGTCACCATCATCTACGAAAATTCAATTCTGTGTGGGGTTGATTACAAATGTTCATGAGCGCAGATACCACTAACGATCAGATGGACCAAACGCTTCTTTGTTACTTTTACGGTATATAAAGAAAATAATTATGCATACTTTGATAAAATTATAAAACAACAAGAAAAATTAAAACATCGAAATAAAAAGACAGGAATCTTTAAAAAAAACAAATGTTTGACCCACCACAAGTGTTAAATTTAATGAAAACATACACCACGCACATGATACCTTTGTAAACCCTTTAAAGCGTTCAATTGAATGTATCGCAGCCCCCTAGAATTTTGCGCGGGAGAATTGATAATAAACTGGCGGCGGTCCCGCCCCCGCTCCGCTATATTCCTTTCAGCGTGAGCAGTCGGCCGGCGGCCGTCGCGGGACGCTGAACTCGCGCCACAGAACACACTGTTTATTTACATCCAGTATTCTTGTATTTACTATCAGACGGTCACATTCTATTACAGTGGAAAGGACGACACATCGCAACGCACTCACGCACGTACGTTTATGAATATATTTAGCGTAGACACCAGAGAACCGTACATTGAATTTTATCGTTCGGGGACATTGTACACGTTTTGTTTGGCCCGCAATCACATACTAATTCTCACTTATAGAATCGCATATCGTTTGTTTACATGCCATGTTAATCCTCTTTGCGTTTACGTGTACATAAGTTGCATACGTCATTATCACATTGCACATGTCTCGTATCTTCTCAGCGTAATCATGAATTAAATTTTCAAAAGTCAATCGTCTAATGTGTGGATGTCTGTTGCTAAATAACGATCTAATTATTTGAGTGTCTCTATCGTCACTTTTTCAATGCTCGTCTGTTCTGTTGGCTCCATCTTGACAACTTTTCTTAGTTTCACATTCTAGACGTGTTTGAATTTTTTACATGTTAATTGTTTTGTAGTCCGAAACGTATATACGTTACATACACAGTGTCTCATAAATTAATTAAAAAAAGATACATTTTAAATGCTAATCACTAGATTATCTGTGGCGATTCTCTTATGGTACACTCGTATTTTGAACACATTTTAGCTTTTTCATTGTTCACTGAGGACCCTAAAAAGCCTGACTCCGATATTAAACAGTACACAAAGAGAATTTATAATATAAGTATTGATTGGTTTCATGCCACTTGAAGTTTGTAACCGCAATCATGATTGTTATCAACCTGCAAAATCAATTAGCCAATGGATTTTGCCTCGCAGAGTTGTGGCAAGCTATACAAAATTTTACTTTTACTGTTTTGTTACCTACTACTGCTGTATTTTCAAAAGATCATGATTTAAAACGTACTCGGTTCGTAATATCATAGATAAAATCTTAAATAGAATGTATATTTAGGTCAAAAATTTATTCATCTGTATAAACTGTATTCATTTGTACAAAGTGGCTGTAAGTTTTTATACAGTACTCTTAAAAAATAATTAACTGATTTCATTCAAACTCAGCAAGGATAATTTTGAGTACCATGTTACAAACCCTCAAGGCATGCAAATTGCATTGCCATGTTACAAACCCTCAAGGCATGCAAACTGCATTGAGATTTAAAAAAAGCCAATCATTTAAAAACCGGGCATGTATTGCCAACTATTAAATTAAGGTAGTTAAACTAAACTGAGCATGTAAAATTACGCGTGACAATGGTCTTATGTATATTTTAGTTTCATTCTCCGAAGGTTTTATTCTTCATTGTTTATTTTTATATCTGTTATCTAATTTTAAAAGGATATTGGAGCAAGCCTCTATTTCTTCGGCTAGCTTACCAGTCCAGTCCAAGTTTTTATATCGATGGAGTCAGGATTTCCAAATATATGCACCACTATGATGTATCTTGTATAAACGATATTATTATTGAATACCTATATATTATTATGCATAAAAGTATTCATATGCCTTTATAGGTATTGACACATTTAACTTACGTTATTTAAATCCAAAAATGACTCTAACAATTCAGTTTTTCCTAGTTTTATTTCCAGTAAAATATCAGGGGGTCTCATAAGAAATGTACCGAATGTTTTTCTTTTCCGACATATATAAAAATTACCAAAATAAACATGACTTATAACGATTAATATTGTAAGTTTCGTTAAGTGTTAATCCAGTGAGTATTGTAACGTTTCAGTTCAGTAAAACCAAATGTTTATAATGTTTATAATAGGTAGACAATGGAATATATAAATTTAACAGATTACATTTTGTGGTAACGATTAATGTTGTGGCATTAATTAATGAGTCTGACTTTCGGCAATGTTATTATGATGACAGTAATTTATTCTGTGCGTATTTTGACGATTAGTTCACTCTATATACATAGATAAGATGGTTGTCTATGGATATAACTCTCACTTATATACTCAGATACAAATAGAAATGTTTTGTGCTTGCGTGTGTGTGAGTATAGGTTAATCTTTGAATTGGCTGAACAAATTTTGACATAAAGGATTTCACAATAAGTGACAGACTACTTTTCATCATGAAAATATCTATGATTTCTGAGTAATAATTGCAATCCAGTTCACAGTCATGTAGCTGACAAAGCCGGGCGATGAATGTCCAAATATCTATTAATTTCATGTATGGACAGCCCGTGTAGTGCAGTAATTATCATAGCGGTCTGACACGCAAATGGTTCCGGGTTCGCTTACCAGACAGCAGATATCTAAATGATGAATTCAGATTTCTGTTCTGGGTCTCAGAATTTGTGTATTCGTCTTTGTATGTATCCGTAGAACCCATTACACAGGGAATCCTTATGCAGGGCTATGAGTGTAAAAAGCGTTATTTTTTTATGTTAGAAGAATAGCAAACGAGCTTGCAGGTCACAAATTAAGTGGTCACTGCAGACCATACACACTCAATTGTTGCGTTTCGGTTTTTAGTTGTTGGGAAGACTTACAAGCGAGGCGACCATCTTGGTCCTCAGGAGATAGTGACGCATCTACGACGACTTCAAATAGTACTTCAATCGTGTTTGACGTTAAAGGGGCTGAAAGTGACCACTTGCATAAAGTGACGCTCATTTGTAACTCTTCCAAAATGAAACAAACGATATACATACTGTTATAGTATGTATGTATTTTAATTTCTATAAACGTTATACTAATCTCGTGACGTCTCCGTGTATTCTACTACGCTCTAATTAGCAATTAGGAATCCTGAATAGTTTTATCACGGTCATTTTATTAACCTATGCCAAATTATGTATCACGTGTGTGTTATCTGAGCGCACATCCCAATAGATAATAAGGAGATGTTATGAAGAATTATTAATCATTTACAATTTTATCGTCACAATTGATAGAATAGATAGAATTCATACATTTGAGCAGCACATTCTTTTATTGTTACATTTTACTATTCCTATTTTAAAAAATAATTGGACCCAAGAGGTTACCATTTAATAGACGAGTTGTTCTAAATGTTTCACGTTTACAGCGTATCGCATGGCGGACGACGCTGCGTCCGACTGCCTGTTCGAGCGCCTCCGCCTGTACCAACAGCGCGCGCCTGACTCGACGGAAGTAGCGCGCGCAATCACTGCCCGCATCAACTCAAGACTCACCACCCACGGTAGGACTTAGCGTTTGCTTCGTACTACAAGGAATACAATGCTTCGTCCAACTGCCTGTTTGGGCGCCTCCGCCTGTACCAACAGGGCGCGTCTGGCTCGACGGAAGTAGCTCGCGCAATCACTGCCCGCATCAACTCAAGGCTCACCATCCACGGAGTACAATGCTGCGTCCAACTGCCTGTTTGGGCGCCTCCGCCTATACCAACAGTGCGCGTCTGATACCGCGTAAGTATCATGCAAAATCACTGACCGCATCCAGTCAAGGCTCCCCATCCACGATAAGACTTAGCGTTTGCTGTGTACGGAATAACGCATGACGCTACGTCTTCGATGCCTCCGCCTGTACCAATAGCGCGCGCCTAACTCCACAGAAGATCACACACGGAACGCCTTAACGTAAATACTGAGCCTATTTAAAGTTTTTTTTCTTTTATGTAATGAAATAAGAAAATGATCATACATTCCATTTCATAAATTTAAATAATAACTGCCATCTTGGGCACCCATAACAGACTTAAAATGAGAATGTTCTTTACACTTACACACTATCCCCAAACACTTACGTACTAAAATACCCTGCAATATGCCATAGAAACATAAACGACCAAACTCATAAAAAACATCAAAAATGTTTAATTTAAAAGTTTTACATAAAATTAAGCAACGCATAGACTATCTATATCTAATCGTTAAAATGTAATCCGTTAAATATAATTAGATATTAGCAAATAGAAATCGACTGTGAATCGTACAGAATTAGCTGTTGTTTTTATAATGTATTTAATATACCAGTGACTTCATCTTCCATTTTCTGGTTTCGTCTCCTGAGCGATCGCTTCGTTACGTAAATGCATTATAGTGTTACATGAACTTTATATCCAAGCGTTACTAGCGTAGCGTAGCGTCCAACATACTATTTATAAAACTTTTTGATTTTGTTTACTTTTGACGACCCGCGTTACGCGTTACGCGCGGAGGTTACTATACCAGAGTGTCGCGCGGAGAGTTCTGGATTCGTGTTCCGACCTAGAAGACCTCTAAATGTTTCTGTTCTGGGTTTAGGTATTTGTATACTCATCTTTGTATATATGTCGTCGACTTGGAGTGTATTTATTATTGCAAACTAAAACCTTGCGCGGACAATTCAAAATCGTTTCATCTTAACTACTTAACAGGGATCTTGTCATATAAACTAACGTATCATTAACAATGTGCTTTGTACAAATGACACAATTCTGTGGTAAACATGAAATATACTTCAGTATTCGGTTTTTTAAGAAGAAGTTTTTAATAAGACAAGACACATTTTTTCATATTGTAATTATATTATAATAGAAAAACAATACTTTACAATAATAAAATAAAAAGATGGTAGGACCCTTCTGGCAGAACCACCGCCACTTAATTTTGCCTTATAAAACAGTACTGAACCCTACAGTATTCTAGTTTGGAGTGTCGTAAGGAAGATACGCTTACACTAGGCGTTCCATCTTAATCCTCATACAATACGCTGTGGTCGATCTCAGATAGGACGTCAAACCTATTTGTGGATGAGATGCCCATGGACGGTAGTGACCACGTACCATCAGGCGGTCTGCTTGGTTACTACTGCTATACTACATATAAAAAATACCGCAAGACTATTCTAAGGCTGAATTATCGAACCCAGCTGCGTAAACATATATAATTACTAAGCTATTTCTAACGTACTGCACGACAGGCAAATGGACTAGACAGGTGCCTGTTTTTTACGTTACGTATTGCAATAAAGTAATAAATACATTTTAAGATCAGTGATTGTCGTAAAACAGGATAGGAAGTGAGCAACGAAACGTCAATTTATTATCAGTTATCTATGCCGCGTTCAAAGCAGCTCTAAACGTTCGCATTTAGATCAAAGCTTGCAAAATCTCAAATTTATTGTGACTACTACAACATGCTTTAATAACTTATTGTTCTTCCGTCAACTATAAAGTATATAGTTGTGGGTATTTAAGTCTCTTAAAAAATTACTTCACTTGTCAATTTTTGAATGGTTCGAAAATTAAATCAATTGTTTGTCTAAAATAATAAAAACAAAACTCCTTATGCTTATTAGCACAAGGCCGAATTTTTTTTTATGTTTTTTGTATTTCTGTCCATATGTTGGTTTAATCTATAAAAAAGCTGAGCAGTATTTTAAGACGAAAATATCTAAAGAATCTTCAGCATGAAATTTATATCTAAGGGCGAAATAACAACAAAATGTATAATTAACTCAGTATTAGTATTTCAGTGTAGTTATAATTATAATCATTTCGCGCAAACACAACAAACATAAACATCACGCAAACATACACACAAAGAAATAAATTTTGAATTCGCAAAATTATGTCAAAGAAGAATACATAAAGAAATAACCAATAAGCATTTATCCGCTATCGAATATATTCTTATCACAGTGGGGTAGCTTCTGACAGCAATAGGACTATTGCCATCATTAAATACGCGACTAGGCTGACAGCACTGTCAAGTACCATTTGCACTTAATGTTGCCATTTAATTTGAAGGTTTATCGATTTCTATCTTCAAGGCCCTTCTCGTTGATCGATATCTCTTTAATGTCAATAGTGATGCTATTTCCGTTGACATTTGCGGCGACATATCGCATTGGGTGCATGACTGAAGAAATAAATATGTAATTTGGGTAATACGTTCCAATTGGCCCAGCTCAGACGAAATAAAGTAGTTATAGTTACATTCGAAATAGTTCTTTGTTCTCTATCTATTTAAATTTTAATACCAAAGCCGCAAGAGCAATGTTATTTTAGGGTTATAATTTTGTCACAAAAAAAAACAAACGCTTTCTACAATCATAGCCCCACACCAGGATATCTATCGTGTCGTGGGTGCCATGGACCCGTACACGACAAATACTTAAATACCCAGACCCAGAACAGAATTCTAAATTCTTCTTTTATATGTCTGCCTGGCCGGGAATCAAACTAGAAACTCTTTGTGTGTCAGACCGGCATGGTAAAAGGTGCGTCACGCGGGTCGTCAAAGTTATGAATCACACAAATACTGCAGATGCTAAATAACTACAGTTTAAGCTTTATTGTAACTATAAGATTTTAACAAATGAGAATTTATAGACCAGTATACATACTAGTATACACTGTACAAAAACTTTACATTTTGGACACGAGTGTCCAGCACTGGGACAATAATCTTTCTTAAATTAATGCAGCCTCCTAGAAACTATTTAAAAATACAGGGGTAAAAGTAATTAATAGTAGTTACTATATACATAATAATAATAGCTTATAATGGGATTACATTATTGACATAATGATTGACAAGATAACCGCGGTAAGTTATGGTCCAAGTTGGCCGACCTTAGTTGCAAGTATCCATACTCATAAAGTATTATATGAGTCGTAGAGGTAATCTTGTGGTAAACATCTTTGACCTCAACGCAAGTCTATAAGGACTAGGACAACAACCCAATCCCAGTCTAGACTTTATAAATACGTGTCTCTGGTAGTAACACATCTCCATATAACAGTTACGAGAGTCCATCGTATTTACTGCATTTTGGCAAAACGCCCGACATTCGCTTTTGACGGTTTCTCTCACTACTACAAAATATGTACAAGGTAGTGATAACGGAGCTGTGTTTTTATTGTTACTAAGACTAATCACTATTTTGTTTTATTTGAAATTTGACTTGAGCCGTGACATGATTTGGCAACGGAAATGAAAGGTAGAACTACAGTTTATCCGAGGAAGTACCAACGCCGTCATAATCCGCCGTGAATCAATTCTTGTGCTTCGGTTGGAGAGATGCGGTTGACGGGTATAGTTGTAAGGAGGGGACTATCCATCCTCAGGAGTAGTAACGTATCCTATTTAGGGTCAGATGTGGATGTCCATGGGCTACAGTGCCCACTTAACATCAGGTGGCCTGTATTCTCGTTTGCTACTCTTCAAACATAAAAAAGATATCATAGAAAATGCGTTCATTTCATGAGGATTAAAGCCGTCGAGGATTAAAGTGACACGCGGAAGCATATCCGACCGAGTCGAAAGAGACATTTGAAGTTAATCGATTTATTAAATTTATTACTGATAAAACATTAATCTAAGGAAACTACTATAAACATCAACAAACCAGTCAAGTGCGAGTCGGACTCGTGTGAGTATTCCGTACAGATATTTTTTTGTAGTTAATTACAAATTGACGACTTTCGGATTTTACCTTTACGTGTGCTTGACATTACTTCTTGCCAAATTTCATGATTCTAGATCAAGAAGCCCATAGGTATTGATTCCCTTGCGAGTGTCTAAATATGCGGCATAAACGGCCGTATCTTTTGACTGCGTTGACGTAGAAACTTAATTTTTTCACAGCTACAAGGGACTACAGACCTGTGTATTTGATATCAATTTTAACTTGATACCTCTACACGTTCCTGAGAAAAAGAGTCTTAAATAACAAACAGACAGACAGACAACGAAATGAGCCAATAAGGGTTCCTTTTTCCTTTTGAGTTTCGGAACCTTAAAATTACATATGCATTTCCCGTTCCTAAAATAAATACCTGGTAAGTTTTGAACACAATTGGGTTCTAGTACTCGTAATAAAAGCTTGTCACCGAGATCATAAAAAATCCATAAGCTACGAATTTTTACCAGCAATACAGTCGGCATTTTTTAAAATGATCAACAATAGCATGCCACGTACACAGACGCAATACGTGTCATAGAACATAGTATATACTCCGATTAGATAGCCCTTGAATTACTATGAAATTTATTTTGTATAGAAATTATATGACGCGTTAATAGGTCACGGCCAATGACACGTGCTTGTACTCGATCTGTGATAAATATGTAATCCCTGCTATGAGAATCTTGCCAACTTTTTTCTCTAGTAGTCGACTAATGGATGAAATGACGTTAATAAAAGCGGATAAGAGAGCAACGACTAAAATACACTATATACTAACATAAATTAAAGCACAATTACAGCGAGGCGACCATCTTAGTCCTCAAGAGTAGTAACGCATCTACGTACGACCTCAGATAGAATTACTGTTTGTTTATATTACGTGTTAGTGCCTATGGGCTGCAGTAACATAAGGTGGCTTGCACGATTGTTTGCTACTCTTTAAATATTAAAAATATATATATATATATATATATAATTGTTCGAATGTCTATATACGATTATATCTTTGTTCAATTTTATCTTAGTTTAAATATCACATCCTCCTAAAAGCGTCTTTATTAATAATGTTTCTTATAGATGTTCTTATGAATATAAAATTGGCTTTATAACATTTTCACCTTAATTAATTTAAAGCATGGATGCACAGACCGCGGCCCGCGGGCCGCATGCGGCCCGCCGGTCGAATACTGGTGGCCCGCCGACAGCAAAAATAATACTCTCATACATTCGAAAA
>DWKL01000987.1:0-15984 GCA_018249415.1 Phareas burnsi | reverse complement strand
TAAAACAAAAGGTGAAAGACGTACAATATGTTTGAATGGAGTTACGATGATTGCTGCTCCCATTACAATAATTTGTGAGCGCGTTACAATAATTTGTATGCGCGTTACAACATGGCGTTAAAAAAAATCGACCGTTAATATTTTTTATAAAATATATTTTAGATAACTCGATTACACTGCTTTAATTCATCTTTATAATAAATTAAGCGGTACAAATAGTGGGTTCGATACTAGCTACTCATTCTAAATTATAATTGCATATTTTGCAAATATTCAGTCATATTATTATTATTTAATTAGATATTGTGGAACATGTACTGTACAGTTGTTTCGTAGTATTTTATAGTATGTACCTATTTTTAATCTATGCCCGATCAATTGTTATTGACGGCGATTAATTAGTGTAACGATACGGAAACACCAGAATCTTATACATATATGAATCTTGGTCTCCATGCAAGTACGATTGTGAGAGTTGCCAGATCCAGGTTACTCCTAGACATATTTTGATGTAATCGTAAAATGTTTCCTGTCAGATTTTATTATAAGTTTGTCGTAGTGTTGAGATTTCTATCCTGGCCCGCGGACGCCGGGCTACGATTTAAATCTGACAGCTGTTTCGTAACTGTCAAGAATAGCAACCCCAACAGCCATAACCGAATCGATACTGAGACGCTACATTACTTATGCTATTCCGATACTCCGCTGATGGTTTAGTCATCTGGCAACCCTATGTACATAACGCAAGACAAGTTCTCTATTATTCTAACGATAATATTAAATGAATCCGTAATATAATTAGTTAAAATACACGGTTATTAGTCTTCTATGTTAAAAATCATTGGCGCTTTACAATTAACGTATAGATTTAGGGAATGCGAAACGAACCGAGGATTATCGTAGTATTTAGGCTCTTTACTATTAATAATTAATGTTTAGATGTTTAGTCCGGCATGCAATATTATAATTATACTGTACTAGCATCCCACTTCAGGCCAAAAGTAATTTTCTTTGCCGCCTCTTAGTTTTTAAGTATTTTTTATTCACACTTATGTATTTTATAATTTAATGTTTTGATATGAAATATCATCTCTCCATAGGAGGAAGCCTGACCAAAATATAAAATCGCTATCTAGCATTATTATGGATGTAATCAGTCGTTCTGATGTAATAATGATTGTCGCACCTTTGGAATAAAATTTACCTTTATATCTATATATATGAAAAAATGCATTTTCTTAAATTTTTGTATACCTATTATTCTTATTTAAATATATATATACCGATTTAGTGCTTTATTTAAACAGTATCTTTAGAAATTTTTTGTTATTGTGTCGTAAAATTAGTTGATTTTCGTATCCCTTCCCGCATGTACGATTACGTCACAGGAAGTCAAGGGTGCGACGTGTAGTTTGGCCAAGCTTCCCGGTGCGCCCGTGGGCGACAGCTGGTATCGCTTTTTAATCATGAATTGTGTTCGATGAAGGATTGTTATAAATATTGGACCATATTGGACGTTTGTATGTTTTAAAGCACCGCATACAAATAGAATAATTATGCACATAGAACTGCTTTAATTGTGTAGATTCAAGGATTTACTATACCTAGATCGTAAAATAGTTTCCAAATTTCTTCGTGCAGGGTAACAATGGAACTTGACGGATGATGTTGAAAGCGCTCAATCTGCGTTTTGATGTAATATTATTTAATAAAAGTTTTATTTCATAACAATGGTTATTACATATTTTAATATCACTTACTGCATTAAACTTGTCAGTCATTAGTTACTTTCATCTTCCGATCCAGTGTACCTTATACCTTATTCTCGAGTGACCGACCCGCAAACTGCCCAGTAATAGATGATCGTTTCTAGAGACCGACGCAGGAGCACCTAGACCTGTTTCGTGGCCGATTATAAGAAGTTTTATTGTATCTAATGTATCAATTGGCATAGTTGTTACCTCTCATTTCGGTGCGCACAAAGTTGAATCACCTGCGCTTAAAGTACTTATAAAAAGAATTATCACGTGACGTGCCTTCGTGAAATGTAAAAACTATACCAGTTTTGTATTTATGACGACTTGTGAAAATTAATGGTCTTAATAATTAGGCAATTTACGCGACCTTGATCTATGGAACATAATCGGTAATGTCCGTATTTCACTTGACGGCCACGTCGACTGTATCTTATTGCTTTTATGAATAACGGAAAGCGATTATGTGATCAGAATAAACCACGGTTGCAATTAGAATAAAGCGCGGTCGTAGCGGTCGTTTAGTGGAACGGTACTTTGTGTATTATGGCAAACCAAAACAAGAGTCCCACCTGTGCTCTCGAAGGATTCAGTCTTACTTTTTTTGCTTGAACCTGTGATCTCTGAGACCGGCAATAAATCGGTGGTAATTGTGTATAAATAATTTTAGCGTTCAGCGTTTTATATTTTGTTTAAATCGTTTAGGTACTAGATTATTCTTATTTCACATGAAATTAAGTATCAGAGTCCGACAAGAATGCTGCGTTCAACAACTAATAAAAGTAGAATTTAAATTAATTTCTTATTAATTATTAACACCAACATTAGTTTTGTCGCAGTGAAATAATAATTAGAATATTTTCAGTATCTTTAAACGCAAAATACGAATAAAGATACTTTATATTGTTGAACGCAATTACAACAGAATTGCATCCTTTAAAACTTATGTACGTGTCAAATCTGACGAACTTAGTATTTTTTATTTTTATAATACATTAGCGAAGGAGCACGCAGTTCGGTAAGTGGTCAATGCTGCCCTCGGATATCTGTAATCAACCCACCCCAAATAGTATTGAGGTCCTTCCTGTAGTTGGCCAGATTTACCTTGGGCTCTGCCCAAAGATCTCTCTAAAGATCCACCCCGAAGACTTCCAACTTAGTCGTCTTACACTTTAAACCAGATATGCACATAATAGACTGGTATTTGAGTGTCTTCCGTCAATTTTCTTTAAAAGTACTCGTTTGATTGGCAGACGTCCATGAATTAGACCAAAGGCATCATATCCAACTACGTTATCGGAAATTATTGAAGTGCAGCTTATATTACTCTTGAAAAGTCTGTGATTGTTATATATAGGATGTGAGAGGACCCGGTGCGAGGATGGACCCGTATGATGATTCCATGCGCACATTAGGCCATCTATGCGACCTCATTAGGATTCTGGGATCAAGAATTTTAGACATCTCGAATTAACTGCAATAATTTATCTCAATCGGTTATATCGCGGAGTAATTGTTTAAACCATAAATACATTCAGCCGAAATAAGTACCTTTTAAAGATATATTTTAATGAATTGGATATTTGGCTTTATTTTTTTTTTGGATAATTGTTAAAGCTGTACTCCTTTTGGGAAAACATAAGTAAGTTTAGTTTTAATGCGAGACGAAAATGCGCGCGCCAATGTAACACATAGTTTATTCTTTTAATTTAAAGTGTATTTTTATTCAACTTTTTTCTAGTATTTACTTTTGTCTATTGCTCAGTTAAAATTTCTTTGAATACATAAAAAATAATTACTACTAAAAATATAACTTTTTACGTGCGTCCATAAGTACACACACGTTATTTCTGAACGCAATTATGTACCTAAACGATTTAAAAAATGTAATATGTTGAATATTATAATTTGGGATTGTAGATAAGATTTTTTTAATCCTTGTTTCCCTAAAACATTACTTAAGTGATAAGTAGCATTTTGGAGGCTTGTTGTTCGAAATGATATAACTTCACGTTTGTAAAATATTCTCTCGATGTTTGTAATTTTTCCACAATAATATGTACAATGTACACGGATGGTTTTTATTTATTGGTAGATATATATATTTTGGGAATATTTACGAATGTAACGATAACTTTGTGCCGATTCTCTCATTTAATTTATATTGGACATGCTGGCAACGTGGACACGACTTCGTTTGTAATATTAATAACTCAAGATACCGAATCAATCTAATATTGTGGATACAAAGATAATTGTCTTACATGTCTGTGCAATCTTAAGGTAAACGTCAAATTCAACTTTGATTACATTACGCAGTATTATGGTTTATATCCTATTACTTGTATATTTTCCTTACTGTAAGAACTTTCTATACTGTACTTAGTATTTTCTTTTATAAATGTAGGCGTATATATAATATAATTAAGACTTTTTAAAATGATCATAAGTAGAAGTGTCGAAGTATATTGAATTATTTTCCAGTGAAATAAAAATCATCCTGTATAAATCAAAATAACTTCGCATACTATGCTAAGTAAAATATTACACATTTCCTGTAATGTAGGCAAAATACGTCATCGTTTTTACAAAATATTGAATGAAAAACAAGTAGCACTCGGCAATATCTTAAACTGTATGGGACTTAATACAATTTGTTTATTTAAAAACGGCTATTTTCAATTATTTTTCGATATTCGAGCCACCTCACTGCCTCGTTCCCGCGCACCGCCGTATCTGGTTCACTTGTGATGCGATAAAGATATATTTTCTTCAAAGCAATTATAACTTATAATTAAATTTATTTTGTATTGTATCGTATTATTTCTTTGCATTAAACACGTACGGCGGTTGATCGAAAATAATAAAACAACATAATTAATACATAAATTTTATTTACCGTTTCGAAAAAGGTAATGTAAATAGTGGAAATATTTTATAAGTAAAGGAAAGCTAAGCATCTTATAAAAATATCATATTTATACTTCCAAACTGGACAACAAAGGCCAATGCGTCGGCGAGTTATGTCTTACACTATACATGTCAACGTTACTCTACATGTTATATGAATTTACAACTTTGTGATATCAACATGTATATAATTTATATAAAAGTGTTTCTTGAGAAGTTAATAATACATAACGTGGAATTCATGTTTCTTTTATATATAACTACCAACCTCTCGTTTCCAAGCTCTGCAGGCAAACCTTACATAGACACAGATTCAATAAATATCGTATGGAATGCTATGTTGAGACGAAACAACCGCAGAATAGATGTGGATACATTCCATCACAGTATACTAAGCTTTAAACCGGCAGTCTTACTTCACTAGTTGTCGTTCCGCCGCGCCGCGAACACCTCGCGCTCTCGACCCGACCGGTAATAATGAAAATTATATACGCATATTCTGTAACCCTATATAATTCACATATAAAAGAAAGATCATGCCGAAGTGTAACACTAAGCAAAACTTTAATTAAAAACTAAAGTCACAAAGAAGTGTTAAGTACCACAAGGAAGAACACACGCTGATATAATACCCGAATACACAATAATCTAATTACATGATAATTATTGCGGGGTTTATGGAGTGCGACGTGTACCGTGGGGTGCCGTCAGCGCCCCGCAGCCACTGCAACCGTCGCGGACAACGTGACCATATATACTGGAAGGGCAACTTTCTGGTATTGCATCGGTCAAATAGATCGTATGAAAAACCGAGCTTACGAATAGTCCTGGCCTCATACAATGAAATATTATTGTACACATTATTAAATTACAATAGCAACTAAATGAGTTCGATGTTCATGTGTGATCATTAATGGTTCTCTGCCCCGGAGACCGCTGGGACCTCACCTTGGAACAGGTAGCTGATGGATGTACTGTAATTTTGCTATAGACAAGGCAGTTTTAAAAACTGTGGGATAAGATCGTCAGTATGATTTATTGTGACTGACCCTGAGTTATATCTAATATTTGTACAACCAGGAAGTATATTCATTTGCTGATATGAAGAACTCTTGAGGAGCCCTATATCGTAGCATTCCTCGTAATATATAATATCAGTAGAAATTTAATTCCTCATTGTAACATTGTCACTGTGCGATCGCAGCGACCACGACTGCGACCACGGTCTATCACGATATGCTAGGTCGTGAGCATTGCTAGCGATAAGCAAGTGGCATTGCCAAATGTTAAACATTTTGAGGAGATTATTATATCAAACTAATATCAAAAAACTTTGCTTTTTTTTGTTATAAAAATTGTTATGTTTATTTTTAATTGTTACATTTGGAATTTCCTCAATATTCATGCAATAACACGTTCGTGTCGTGCATGCGACGTATGTGCTTTGGTCGTCAAGAGAAGCGTTATAAAATGTGCATTTGGGTTTCGGGTGACGGTTCCACTTAAAACTGGTGGAATGTCCTCTAACACTATTTTACCCGGTCGAGATATCTGCGGACGTCCGCGGAACGCTTCCCGCAGAGTTGCGTACCCACTGTAGTACGATACATAAAATATGATATTGTTATTTTCGAGTCGATACTTTTTGATTGCAATTATTGTTTTATCTGTTGACTGCTTTTATCGTTAAGTATCTCAACGATAATCACGTTATCGTGATCACGATCACTAATGCGATACAAATTTCACAAAGTCAATATAATGCCATTTTTCAACGAGTAACTTTTCTGTGTTAAACCGACGCAGCTAATGTTAATGTAACCGTAATTATTTCGGTCCGCAGAAATCTCGATTGGGCAGTGTAAGTGTCGCCAAACTTTATGTTCTTTCGTATATTGTTACTCTACGCCGTGCAATACGCATTTGTGGGTAGCTAGCCAGTGTGGGGATGGTTGAACGCGACGTGGTTTTGGACGCCAAATGTTCACAAGGGATACAAAATTTTATTTCTTTTACGGCATGTTTAGTTAACGATGAGTAAAAGTTCACAAAGTTTGGCGCAAGTTATATCTAGGTGTATTCTTGGATGAGCCGCGATCTGGTCGTCTCAGTGTCCGCGGGTCGTGGGCAGTGCGGGGGGGGGGAGTCTAGGGCAGCGGCTTGTCCTCGGGGATGGTGGGCGAGGTGGCGCCGCTGGCGGCGCGGCTGGCGTCGCGCAGCGCCTCGTCGAAGCTCTGCGTGGAGTTGGACCGCGAGGCGACCTTACCCTGCAATTGTGAGCGCTTTGAAAAATAAACGACGCTCCACGCGTCCACAGGATTTCGTAAAAATACCGACAAGATGACCTGGCTCGCTATCAGAAGAAACTAAACTAGGAACTGTTGACGACGTACTGGCCGAGTTTTGTAGTTGTAATACAAAAAATCGGAATTACTTCAGTTTTTGTTCAGAAACCGTAATTACTCACAAACATCGTTACATATCTACAATATGTGTATATTTTTATTTTATTAATCCGAAGATATTAATCTTATTTTCTAACTATGTACGAGGTGTGTTCAAAAAGTAAGGAGATTTTTGAAAATTCGCGAGCGACGTACGTTCGATTATCGATTTTTTTTTGCTGTGTTGGTATTCATATCCCGGAGATATATTTAGTTTTAAGTATATAGCATACTTAGTATGTTTTTGACACATAGAAAGGTTAGATGTGTATTGACGGACTCAGCGATTTTCAATAATTATAAATAATGGAAACAAGTGCTCTAAAACATTTGAAATATTGACAGCGAGATACGGTGGGTCTACTCTAAGTAAAAAAAAAGCCATCTTGGAAGACCAAGATGGCAGAGATGACGCCAAAGACGAACGTGGCTATAGACGCCCCAGCACGCAACAAAAGACGATAACGTCGAAGCTGTAAAAAAAATTGTTTTGGAAAATCTTCGGATTACCATACAAGAAGTTGCCGAGGATGTTGCCATACCGGTCGGTTCGTCTCATGCAAGTTTCGGAAGTTTCGAGCATTAGACGTATGTCAGCTAAGTTTGTTCCGAATATTCTTAATTTTCATTACCCGAACCTTCGCACGAGCATTGCTCAGGAGCTCTTGAATGACGTCATTGATGATCCTGATTTGCTCAAAAGGGTCATAACTGATGACGATTCATAGATATAAGGTTATGACATTGAAACCAAAGCCCAATCGTCCCAATGGAAGCGCCCAGGAGAGCCAAGACCGAAAAAATCACACCAAGTTCGATCAAAGGTCAAAGTTTTGATTACTATCTGTTTCGATTACCGCGGCGTGGTGCATCAGGGGTTTTTATTTCAAGGTCATATGGTGAATAAGAAGTATTACCTTGAAGTAACGTGCCGTTTTCGACAAGCAATACGAAAGAAACATCCGGAATCGTTGAAAAACAATTCATGGCTGTTGCATCACGAAAATGCACCAGCTCGTTCATCGTTGCTTGTGAGATTTTTTGGACAAAAACAACACGTCAATCACGCCTCAGCCAGTGTATTCACTAGATATGGCTCCATGCGATTTTTTCCTGTTTCCAAAACTGAAAAGACCTATGAAACGACGGTGATTTGCAACGATTGAGAAAATGAAAACGGCATCGCTAGAAGAGCTCAAGGCTGTACCAAAAAGGGCTTACGTGTTTCGAGGATTAGACAAAGCGTTGACAACAAGTGTATTACATCTGAGAGGGATTACTTTGAAGGGGACAACTAAATATTTTTTTATAAATATATTAGTCATCTCACTTTTTGAACACACCTCGTATATGTGCTTCACTTCACTAATATTCACAGTATGATGGGTGTACCATATTGTAAATATAACGAAGAAAACATTAGATATGTAAGATTACTTAATAAAAATAAAATATGTGTATATGTATATGTGTGCGTGTATGTGTGTTTATACTATAAAACTACCTAAAGTATAAAATAATAAAATCAATAATAAATATGTATAATCGTAGACATCCTTAGTTTAATTTGGGAAAGTCCACTGTCTTACGATAGCAGTGTTGAAAGAAGTTGCGTTGATTTAAAAAGAGTCCTCTACGCCTAAGGGACTCTCCCTTAGGCGTAGAGGACTCTCCCTTCAAGTGAGAGTATTTTACAAGAGACGTTTCAACGTAGTCCTCAGGAGGTAGCTACGCATGTGTGCGACGTCAAGTAAGACTTCAATCCTTCAATTGGGGTTTGATTACGTTCACGGGTTACAGCGACCACTTGCAATCGGGCGGACTGCAAGCGTGCAGTGCAGCAAACGAGCGCGTTTGCTACTTGGCATAAAGGAAACAATATAGCGGCTTGGGGCATACCTTGACGTTCTCATAAGCGGTGCCGACGCGTTCCTCGATGGAGCGGAAGGACTCGGAGTTGCGCATCTGGCCGAGCTTGTGCGTCACGCCCGCCGTGATGCCGCCCAGGATCGATGTCGTCTTCTCCGCAGTGGACTTTATCACAGATTCAGTTTTTTGGTATCTGTCGATTGGATACGATACAATATATTTTCAGACACAAATGGGCTGTTCAAAAACACTTGGTTATACATAAATTACGCCAAAAATCTTGGGGGGAGGAGTCCATAAAGCGATAAGAAGGGGGAAGGGAGGGATAGAGGTTATTATAGCGTTTGTTATGTCACAACTAATATGATTATTCCCAATCAAAAAGAAAACTTAATTTGGCAAGTGTTTCTTGTCGCAAAAATGGATCACACAAAAGTGATGTGTGCCAGACTAAAGCGAGGATGAAAACACATTAAACTAATGTGACGTGATTTACAGATGTGCAAGGGTTTCCATCGTACACATCCATGTCAGATTCAGCTTGAACTAGTCGGGAAGAACGGTGTCTACGACACAACATTCTAAATGTTATTAAAAATAATAATAAAAAAGAAATATTTTCATTCAAGTACTTTTTTACAGAATTCTGTTTAACTGTTAACAGACTACCATGGCTTCGCAAGGTGTCTAATTGTTGGGGAAGAAGAGGGGAAAGAAATTTCATAACCAATGTCTATTCCATAAAAAAAGAAAAATATACAAATAATAAATTAATGGTTGGTCCATTAAGTGGAACTGAAGTCATTTCAGACCGCACGTTCTTATCGTCTAAGTGATCATTTATTTTATAATGCGTTTTTTACAAAGATTTTGTTTAAACTTTTTACAGAGAGTTGCGATTTGATATCGCGCGTTTGCGTTCGCGTACACATCGCGTCGCGTCGTCTGCGCCGATTTGATGCGAATGACGACGTTCACGTCGATATGTGAGAGGGACATCACTGTATATACAGAAAGTAAAAGGAATCGTCATTGCAAGAGCTTTGCTCGCCTCTTTCATTTCAATAACACTGTAGGACAATGCTATATATGCAATCTATAAGTGTTAGTAAGAAAATTATGGGAAGACAAAGATTATAAACTTCACATTGACTGCGGCAAACACACCTGTCGGGTTTTATTGTCCGCGCCACACGTGCGGCTTGCACACATACGGTGTGTGCCGCCGTACTGGAACACGCCAATTGCGTTACGCGCCGCACGGGTGGATTGTTTCGAATATTAGCGCCGCAGTCAATGTCACTATTTTCCGAATATTTAATTCAACCGTTAAATCTATAATGATCATACATACGATATAGGCACGCGTTATTATTATTTATTAGCTAAATCTGTTGTAACTTTGAAGATAACTGAATATCAAAATTACTGCAATCCTAAATTACGCAAACTCAGATTAGTACGATTAACGTAACAAACCAATTTATGTCGTAACTTTATTGGTTAATTGTAGGCAATATTTGACATAAAGATGTCAAGCGGTAGGAGAGGTATTTTAACGAAAAAAAGGGTGATTGCCTATAATTATAAATATACCCCACTGGTATTGTGACGACATCTACTTCGTTAGTATAAAAGGAGTAGTCGGTGGCAATCGGAAATGGACGGTTTATGGTTTTGCTAATTTTTCACCTACGTCCGCTTGAAGTTTACACTATGCACATAATAATATGCCTAAAGATAAAATCGATAGGAGTATAACATCAGGCTTGATATTAAAAATGCCAAAAACTTTCGAACTGAAGTAATAACTTTATGCTAATGTTAGCGTCTTCATGTCTCTCGAGGCGTTAACATTAGCATTTTTTTGTTTAACGAGTAGTAAACGAGCGTGCAGGCCACCTGATGTTAAGTGGTCACTGTAGCCCATGAACACCCACATTTAACGTCAAACATCACTGAAATCTGAGATCGTACATAGATACATGCTACTCCTGAGGACTAAGATGGTCGCCTCGCATCGGTTCCCTGGTTGAGAGCGGCGGTGGGACCTCCCCAGTCGAACTGTAGTTCTACCATATTAATACGTAACATTACGGCATAACACATTACATCTGCTCCACACCGACTTGACCAAAAGTACCGGATGGTAATAAATATTTTTATGTGTTACATAATTTTTTTTGTTTTTTAAGAAACATAAAGTATTATTTGTGATAAAATTACCAGACGGAAATGCAATCTACCGGATAATTATCGCTGAACACCACAATGAGATGTACTTTCAAATTGATGTGCAGTTACACAAGCGTTGTACTCCGAAGTATGTCACCGCCGAAGTAGTAGAAGGTTTTTATACGATTTTCAACGCGTCCATTATATTTTTTAGAAGTTGTACTTCTCATGGCGCGTTTGGGAGTACAGAACAGTGTATTTTTAGCCTGGAACGAAGTTGCGCGCGCCTATGTAACACATAATTTATTAGCGTGAGACAAAGTTGCAGGCCGATGTACCGAGTGTATGGAGTGTATAGATTAAACAGCGCTATATTTAATATGCAAAAAGACTTCGTTGGTGCACTTGAATATAGAAATACATGTATATGCGTAGTGTGTTATTTAGTTAGTCGTTCAATGCAACTAACTATTATATTACTATAAGCGATAACCTAACTAATGTGTCATAATAAATATATACGTTTATACACTTTTTTTTTATTGAAGTGTTTTTTTATTCTTCTTTCTTATTTATTTTCTTCTATTGTTCATTTAATTTTTTTTTTAAATGCACACAAAATTATTTTATAAATTACGCTGTTACGTGTGTTACGCAAAGAAGTGTAACTTCTTACGTGCGTACATAAGTACACATACGTTTTTTATGGCACAAAATTAACAAACGAGCATGCAATCCTCATGCATCACATGGCGATAGTCACTGTCGTAAATGGACATCTGTGATCAACCACAAATAGGGTTTTGATCCAACACGAGGTCGGATGCGTTGCTACCCCATAGGACTGCATTGGAACGCCTCTAAATGTCTCGCTTACCATACTCTTCAAACCAGAACACAGCAGCGTAACACTGTTCTGCTGGCGGTAATCAACCCATTGATGTCCCACTACTAAGTACGGGTCTCCTCTCAGAATGAGAAGGGTCAGGGCATAGTTCGCCACGCTGGCCAAGTGCGGATTGATAGACTTCACACACCTTTAAGAACTTTATAGAGAACGTTCAGATGTGTAGGTTTCCTCACGATGTTTTCCTTCACCGATAAAGCAAGTGATAATTAATTTCTAATATACACATAACTTCGAAAAATCAAAGGTGCGTGCGGGGTTCGTACCCTGGACCCCCATTGCGAGAGGCCGGAATCTTAAGCACTAGGCTATCACTGCTTTGCTGGTGGTAATACCCCCGTCAAACTATGGAGTAATATTTCGACCACCTCTAGAACTATCTAAACGTGACCACAACCTTGTGACGACCATTTTATGTTTGAGACACGACCATTTACATTGGATTGCTTCTAATTACAGTATTACACACACTGTAATTAATAAAGTATACATTAGAACAACACTAATAGACGTAACTCTAATAAAAAATATAACAGTCGGACCGAATATACATACACGCAATCGCTCAAGTAATAAAATGGACAGTCTTAATTTCGCGTGAAACAAATCGCGTTCGAAGTAATTTTGAACTTAAGTAAAGGGGAGAAGAAAAAATATCGCACGATATCACGAAACATCCAATTCTAGGCAACACTTGAGGTTGAGTGAAACTACCCGAGTTACGTAACAATCGTCTGATGTGCCGCGGCTCTGTCGTGGCCGTACGTGCCTTTTGTGTTTGGGTACAATTTTAAACACCGAGCTCATACAATGGAGCTCTTCTTTATTCTATTTTTGAAATTTCGAATCTTCCGGAAGGTTTCAGAGCGCACGTTATGACAGAGATGTACATAATTTGTGCAAACATTTCGCACATCTACTCTACCATAGTCGATAATCGATAGCACGTTAATGAAAATAGAAAAGGTAACCAAATATGTAGACTGTTTTTGCATCAGTCAAATATTTAACGATATGACTACGATTATGTGTCGATCAGTGCGCAGTCCTCTACCCCCCCCCCCTCGCCCCCTCCTGAGGACTCTTTCAATATCGGGACAAGTCTCATATGTATCTGTATCAAGAATTACCTATTAAGAGTTTTTGACATCTCCTTCTTGTTTGAATGACAAGAGTAGCCAACGAGCGTGCAGACCACCTGATGTTAAGAGGTTACTGCAGCCCATGAACTCCACATCTGACCTCAAACAGGACTGAAGCCCTATCACAGATTGTACGTAGATGCATTATTACTCTTGAGGACTAAGATGGTTATCCCACTACGTCGGCAACCGCACCTCCAACCGAAACCCAACGAAATGAATCCGTATGAAGAATTATCACCAATTAGAAGTATTTGATTTCGCCTATAGATATTGAATAATAGTCTTAATTCATTGACTCCAGCAAACGCACTTATAGTATTTTACTGTCTGCACCACCCGTGCTGCTCGCACGCTTACGGTGTGTGCCGCCGTACTGGAATACGCCTGTAACGTTGCGCGCCGCACGTCGCGCGTTTTTAGGTGGATTGTTTCGAATATTAACGCCGCAGTCAATGTGTTAATATACTTTTAAGCTATCATAATTATTGATACCAACTGCAGTCCTATTTTGCTTACAATATGTTAGTTATAAAGCCGCACTCTATTACGCTAATTGTTACTGAGTATCTATTGGATGTCAATTAATAAAACAAATTGGCGGGCTCGAGTGTACGTATAACATTAATATAGTATATTGTTCTAGTCTACAGTGACGTCATATTGAAACGAGCAAAGAAGTTATTTGAAGATGCGAGAGTATATAGACAAAGATTGCAAGTCAAGTTAATGAAGCGTGTGGCGTCCAGCTCAGTGAAGTTAAGCAACGTCCGGCGCGGTCGGCAGTTGGATGGGTGACCACTAGTGGCTAAATGTCATGCGCGCTTCCGTGCTTCGGAGGGCACGTAGAGCTGTCGGTGCTGGTTGTTGTCATTGGATAGCAGTCGTTAAACCTTGTCGGAGGCCTTGTGGGGGCGGTTTGAAAACATTCGACACAGGTATGACCACTAACCCGTATCACAACCAATCTGCATTGGAACAGCGTGGTAGAATATGCTCTAGGCCTTCCTCAGTTGTGGTGAGAAACCGGTGCCCAGCAGTGGATCATAAAGAAAGTTGGAGCCAAACCATGATTCAAATGAAAACCAAAAAAAAACGCTTTCAACATTCATAGTCTCACATTCGAATGCCCTGTATCGTGGGTGCCCGGTGTCATGGACACATGCTAAGACGGATACGCAAACACCCGGACCCAGAACGAAAATCTAAATTCGACATTTAGATATCTGCCCGGCCGGGAAGCGAACCCGAAATCCTCTGCGTATCAGATAATGGTTACCATTGCGCACGATGGATCGTCAAACAAAACTGTTTTTCCGGGTTAGAGCTAGAGAAAATAAACATGTAAATGTCAATATACACATTCGATAACTACTGACAATAAAAAGGGAAATACATACCCGCACCCGCACACATACACTGTATTACACGGTCAGTATAAATACATTATACGAACACTAAACAATGTACAATGTGAAAATACCACTAGCGTACTTACATGGGTGCTTCAGTAACCGCCTGTGTAAGCGCAGCGACGCGAGATTCTACCGATTGATAACTGTTGTGCAACAAATGAAATGTAAATCAAACGTACAACTACCCACATATGAAACCGCCACCAAATGTAAAGCTCAAGCGGAATCGATACAGCAAGCAAAGCTAACTACCGCTCCGAAATATAATTCGTAATTATTCTATTCTAATGCTAGAGACAGATTATTGACTGTGAAACACTACGTAAGTGCATAATGTATTAGTTCATTGTACTTACACTTGGCTCTCTTTTACGTTTTTCAAACCCTGATTCACGTCTTCTGTCAACTCCTTCCACACTGTGATGCCAAGTTTCCGTTTCAACTCGGAGCTTTGACGCATCTAGAAAGTCGCTTACGTTTAACAAAAATTAATATAAACTCTGATAATATATCCTTAAGAAACAAATCAAATATTCTTTTTATGTAACCGAAGTAGCATGTTGTAGTTAAGTGGTCACTGCCACCCATTGACGTTTGTAACCAATTTCATATGAAATTGGTTTGTAGCAACAGTTTGCAGTAGTCGTTTGTTTATGAAAAGCGACGCATGTGTGATCAACTTCAGTTCTGTATATACATAACAGTACCGTAAATATAGTCCTGTATATACAGAACAGTACCGTATGTATAGTCCTGTATATACAGAACGGATGACGATCACACATACATTGCTACTCTAACAAATCTCTATTGCTGCTACTAATATGGAACGCTTCGAATAGTGAACCTAACCTACCGCACTCTTCAAACAGGAATACAACAGCGCTATACGGCGATAGGTGTGGCGGTGATGCCACCACAGGTGAACGGTAAAGTTCTTACCCCCTTATTGGCAAAAACAATAGTAAATACAAACTTTAACTATGATAGTAAAGTTCTTTAAACACTGCCTCATTTTGCGTGCCAATTCAAAGTCAAAACTGTTTAATTACCTATGTAACGGGTACTCACGATATAAATGCTTATGTTTCAACCCAGTTGCATGGATCGATGTATAAATTCCGCGATAATATTTCTTTAAAATCGTACGTCAAAATATATTAAAGACGTTTGTATATAAATATATGGATTGAATTGGGATCGTTTACGACTAACATTTTAGGAATATATATTGTTATCACAAACCACACAGGGATATGTGTATATATGTCATCGTCATCATCATTAACCCATTAATGTCTCACTGCTGGGCACAGGTCTTCTCGCAGAATGAGGGTGAGGCCACAGTCCACCACGCTGGCCGAGTCC
>DWKL01000986.1:0-15987 GCA_018249415.1 Phareas burnsi | reverse complement strand
AAAGTGACTGTCACACAAGTGTAGAAAACAAAAATATAAAAAAACTAATCGATTTTAACTGAAATCCTACAAAATGTACCGAGAATCTTTATTGATTTAGATTCTCTTGCTTAATGCTTACAGGCTTTCATTGCCAGATATAGTTATTCTCAGAGAAGGTCTGTACCTTTATTATTTAAGTATATATAGTATTATCTCCCTTATTTGGTAATTTACACATTTGGAGACCGACACAGACGACATAATGTACTTTTGTATAGTAATAACAATATGCATTTTATACTGAAAGCTTCATACTGGAGTACTTGTGGGCCTCCTTGAGATATACCTCCAAAGTCTTTAAGTTTCCGGCGTTTCGGGAATCGTACCCAGGGTTTTCTGGGCAGCAAATCTGCATGCTAATTTCAAGTAAGTACACAGTGCGCTCCTTGCTAGATGGAAAGGCGTCGTTAAACTAGCTACGCTTCAAAATTAAAAAAATAAAATAAAATAAATCTAAACTTTTCCTCGCATATCAGTTCAGGTGAAACAGGTACCTAATCTATCCGATTTTTCAACTGTCAAGAAGTCGGCTGAGCCTCATACGGACCAAAGTTTGTATTAAATTTTCAGTTGATATGTTATTTCTGTATAGTGCGGGCTCTAAAATTTTGCTTGTAAGTCCATGCGCACTACAGTGCTTCGACCGATTATATTTTTATTGTATACCAATAACAATGGAGGTAGATGTAATAAAAGTAAACACGATTGAAATATAAAACGCTTCGAAAAGACAAACATCCCTTCAAATCAAAATATGAATATACTATTTTAAACCGAGTTTTAAGGCGTTTTAATTCTTTCGTTCAACTTCAGAGGAACCCCAGCAACACCTAGTGGTGCCTTGTAACATCAGTATTACACTGTGCTGTGTTCTGGCTTGTAAGAAAAGGAGATATACATACAAGGTGGTACAACATAGTCACAGTGGCAACACATTTACGACCTCGGAAAGGACTTCAATTCTACTTACCGTAAAGTGGGCTGTATACTTGTTTGCTACCTCTATGCTATAAGAACCCCAGTAGTATTATTAATGTGTTTAATGGTGATTTTAGATAATATCTGATGCAATGCCAGAATTTGTCTTGACTCAAAAGTGTACTTGACTGTGATACCTATTAGTGCATGGAATTTATCATGAACTAAAAATGTATTTGACTACATTACCTATTACTGTGTGTATCTTAAATCGAAAATGTATTTGACTGCGTTACCTATTACTGTGTGTATCTTAAATCGAAAATGTATTTGACTACGTTACCTATTACGGTGTGTATCTTAAATCGAAAATGTATTTGACTGCGTTACTTATTACTGTGTGTACCTTAAATCGAAAATGTATTTGACTGCGTTACCTATTACTGTATGTAATATATTTTATATCGAAAATGTACTGGACTACATTACCTGTTACTGTGTGTAATATATCTTAAATCGAAAATATATTTGGTTACGTTACGTATTAATGTATTTAATTAAACTTGAATCGGAAATGTATTTGACAAGGTTACCTAACAATGTGTGTCGGAAATGTGAATGTCGGAATGAAATGCTATGTTACTGTGTGTGTGAAAGAGAAAATAGTGAATGAGACAGTGTGCATTGACCCTAAAACACGTAGTCGCTAGTTTTGTTGTTTACCGTGTTTGATGTTTGTTGTTGATAACTTTGTTGTATCAAATAATGTTTGTTACGCGTTTCAGTGATTAAAGTGAAAATCCAATTGAAAGTGTTCAACGTATGAAGACATATTTAAAGGACCTGATGATTGCAGAGCTCTTAAACGTTGAGCTGGCAGCACCACTGCCAAATCTATTTCTGCTGCATAGCAGCGGTGCAACGCTGTGTTCTGGTTTAAAGGGTGGTAAGATAGTCGCACTATTTCGGCTCTACGCGCTTCAGTGGTTTTGAGGTCATATTAAGCAGCCGTTTCCGGTTCTTATCTTACACATCAACATCAACCAGTCAATGTCACATTGCTAGGTTCTCCTTTCCGATTGAGGACGCTTAGGTACCACTTCCACCACACTGGCTAAGTGGCTTGGTACTTCACACACGTTCGAGTACTTTACAAAGGATTCTCACATGTGTATTTTTGTCACGACGTTTTCGTTCACCGTTAAAGCAAGTGATTATTAATTTCTAGTTATCTTGTTAACTATTTCAAGTTATATATCACGAGTAAACCCAGCAAACATGTACAGTATGGGACACGTATCTAACGAGGCGTACCTGCGCGAAATTCTTTTCTCTCTCCCCGAATTCGTCCTGAAGCCTGACAATTGTGAGTTTTGGGAACATATTCGTGGGATTTCTCCACTATTTGATATATTACACGAAAACGGTGAAATCCTGAAAAAGTGTTGCTATTTCTCAAAATGCGTTGTCTTTTGTGCGTTCCTCGCGTTATATCTCATCATTACTCGGGTTTACTCGTTCACTGTAGGCGGAATGTTTCTAGAGATTTCTTAATAATTCCGCTTTGAGAAATAATGTGACAACAATATAAACAGGGTTTTGTTATATTTTGTAAGACTTTGTCGCTGAGCGATCACTTCGTCTTATACAACATATTATATGTAAATATTTCCTTAATAAATTGGCTCATATTAAGTGCGTTTTTTTTTTGTTATTACCAACAATTGTAAATTTGTTAAGGCGTTACAATTCTTCGGTGTACGACTGTAGCGGAACTTCAATGCTGACTATACTCGTATTTCCGTTTTAAAACCAGTGTTTTAAGACAAATATTAGCATTTTTTTTGTTTGATATTGTGATAAATCAGAAATACCAATATGAGGTGTTCCAACTCAGGTACTCGGAACCAGCAATGCATTTGTGATGAATCTCAGATAGGACATTATTTAGGGTCGGTTACAGATGTTCTTGAGGGGCTCTTAACATAAGGTGGCCTTGCTTGTTAGCTGCATTCATTACATAAAAAAGTAACAATAAGCGTGCAAGCTAATATGGGATTATTAGTTATTAGTAAACATATTAAAGTCCTTAATCTTTTTTAACCGACTTCCAAAGAAGAGAGGTTATCAATATATATTAAAATGAATTTATTTTTGACTTTTGTTCTATTTTTTTTACATATATCTATTTTTGTTACATATTCAGTTGAAATGTCGTGTTACAGAAAGTGTCGTGGCGAGTAATAAGCAAGTAATGAGCTTAGAAAAATAACTAAAATGTGTACACGAGAATGTGAAATTTAACTTTTTAAATAGGTTATATTGAAAAACTCGGATAAACAAGAGCATAAATACTACAAACGTCTAAAATAAAACCCGTGAAACGTCAATGATTCATAGGTTTTACCCACTAATACCTAATTGCGACAAATATTATCACCATTTACATATCATGGATGATATAGATATTGCAAAAATAGTTTCATCAGTCCTCAAATCAGAAAATATTAGGTAATTAATACATTGTTTGCTTAGAATTCGACTTAATTATTTGGATAAAGCAACTTTATTAGAAGGAACAGAGGACATAAAGTGATGAAGTGATGACCATTCAACATGCCACGGCGCCCGCCATTGCTTAACATTGTAAATCGGTTTTGATCCATTGAAGTCATGGACCTATGCGCGCTTCCTATAATGTATATATAATTTATGCAAATGACAGAGGGGTTATTTGTTTTGTCCCCGTTTACATTACATAAGTAATACAGAATCTGCCAATGCGTTACTAACTTTAGAGAGATTTTTATTAACGAGCTGAAGTATGCAACAGAACAGTTGTTTATATTTCCCCCGAGCATGTCACATGTTTGTTAGTTTAAATATACAGCATACGACTAATACCTACATGGGTAAAAGAACTATCGGCTAGGTCGGGCAAATAAACGATAAAAGTAAAGAAAGTGAATGATCCGCATATCAATATGTTCAATAAATAACTTTGTTAATTGATATATTCTCTTATCAACCGTTTACTGCAGCACGGTTAAAAGTAGACAAACAATCGTGTTCTTTTATAATCTTAAAACATTAAATGCAACTTTGTTGTGAGAATTAGTACAGTGGCTGAAATAAACTGCAGCCTGTGGTGTTGTCCAGTGCAAAGTGGTATTACAGCGTTTGATCGCTGTGCGCTTCTCTCGCGGCTCCACCGATAATCGTCGATCGCTGTTATCGCGCGTCCGTCGCGGTGTCCGGCGCTGCTGCCTCCGCACTCACTCCATTCACGGAACGCGTCATACGCGGCTGCTTGCAGCTCATCCCGGCAGATAAACTTCCTCTTGGCTAAACATTTTATTGTTGTGAAACGTGCCAGCGACTACATATGAAAACTGGCATCAACTTTGTAACTTGTAAGTAGGTACTTAGCTATTGTTTTGTTCGTTGTCTCTCTTCAATATTTTTGTTTACTATATTTTACCTTACTTTTCAGATTCAAAATGTATCTTCAAGATACAAGCTTGGAAGAGGCTGTTCTTACTGACCAGCTTCTCTTTGAATATTCGCCAGCGGAGAGTCTTATAAATTTCGAACTTCTATCCACGGTTAATTCGGAAGTCAATGAATGGCAACTTAGTGATCTGGACTTTCATAGTGATGCGTTTCTTAGCGGTTTCGGTGATGGAGGTGATTCAAATAGAGACATTTGTTTTAATGACAATAACTCAAGCGTGTTATTTGATTTTGCGGACTTAGACAAGAATATCGACTTTGATATATTAGAGGCCTTAACTAACGATAGATCTAACGATGTTTCACATTCTGGTACCGACTCTGTGGACAGCGGTGACGATGGTGTTTTGGGACGACTTTCTGTGCTCGGAATCGACTTAGAGTCAATGTGTGATCCGGATCCGCGAGGAGAAACCGAATCCTCGGAAAACGACTGGCAAAAAAAGCATGAGGCACAACAGGTAGAAACAAACGTGAGGTCGTGGGGCGAGCCGACGTTTTGCCAGGAACTCGGCGCTTTTCGGTGTCCGGTAGAGGATTGTGGCAAATTGTACGCGAAAGCGTCGCATGTCCGCGCGCACTTGCGAAGACACAGTGGCGAGAAGCCTTACCGGTGTACATGGGGAGGGTGCAGTTGGCGATTCGCGCGTTCCGACGAGCTAGCGCGCCACCGCCGGAGTCACTCGGGCGACAAACCCTATAGGTGCGGCGAGTGCGGCAAGAGGTTCGCGCGCTCCGACCACCTTGCCAAGCATGGCCGCGTGCACGCGCGTCGCGCCGCTGCCGCTGCCGCCGCCGCTAAACGAGCAGCGGCGACATACCGGACAAGGCGATTCTTATGATGTTACTTAATATGAACTTTAATATCTCATAAGTGCATTTGTTAATTAGTAAGACTATACCGTAACTCCACATAGTTATGACCAACGTTGCAGCAAGCCCTAATTAAAAAAAAATAAGGAACAACTTTACTTAGTTACCTTATATGGCATTTTATTTTATATAATGGAAGTAATAAACAACTGCCTACCTTATGTGAAATGATCACTGCCGCCCATGGACATCTGTAACAAACTTCACGTAGATCAGGTATTGTACTTAAAGTTAGCATGCTTAGCTACTCTATAGAACTAAGATGAAATGCCTCGAAAAATTGATACGATGAGTATAATTTTTAAACCTGCCATAAGATAGATCTCTAGGTGTTATTAGGTAGAAATAGGTATAACAGTAATGGGTACGGCCGTAGGCGACCGTCAGTTCTTCCAACTTTAGGACCTACTTATCTACTATAACAGGTGGCTTTACTTAATTGTATATAGATTCTAGGGCATATCTAAGCCCTTTCCTACCTAAAAATGTTTATCTATAAGTAACTATATTGTAAGTACTTGTTTATGAAATAAAAAATATCTGTGCATAAATAAATATGTAAAAAAGACAAAAGTTGTGCCCAACAGACATACATGAGCTCATGCATGAGCATTATAAAAGCAGTAATTATAGTAAATAGTATTAAGTTGTATGTATTTGTTAACAATAAAAGTCTTTAATGAATTTGCATATGATAATTTACCTAATAGGGTAATTTAAATGATCTAGGATTAGGCATGTACATAATTTTTATATCGTATTTGGTTATCACAATTTAACCCCTGCATATTATTTTATTTCAAAACAAAGGACAATATTTTACGAGAAAAGTAGATATTTACCGACACTGGACTCGTAGTTTTGTATTCTTGTTTTGTACAGTTATACTGCAAATATCGCTTATACAAATCAAAAAGGATATAACCACTTCCGTATATGAATCATAAATAAAACTCTTTGCTTGTGATACCAATAGTAATTGAATATCAGTAAAAAACTTTTTAAAATTAAAATAAAAAATTTAAGTAAATTACTATGTTTAAATCTATCGTTAAAAACAAGTTTGAATGAAGTAATTATAATTTTATAATACCTACTACAATTTATATAAAAATTTTCAGTATGTGAAATTTAATGCCCCGGGTTTCGTGTTTTTATTTTTTTATCATACCAATTATTAGATAATAATGAATATGAAATTTCTAAAATATAGATAAAAATCTAAATAAATTAGAATATTTTTTTGGTTTGCCCGCCATATTTAAATGTGACTAGTTATTAACGTATTCCGGGTATGATTGCCAAGCTATATGTAATTTCTCGGAAAATAATGAACTACATATTTAATTAAAAATTTACATGCTAATATAAAATATAAAACATATTGTACATTAATTAAATTTAAAATAGAAATTAAAACAGAACGATATTGATATGAAGGAAAACTATGCTGTACAGATAAGTAATTTTGGTTGACGTACATTTAAGAAACCAACAATTGTCTTTGATAGAACAATAAAATAGTCTATGGCATATTATAATCCAACCAGTTGTAAAAACATAGTTTTGCATAGAAATACGTACTGCTTTTATATCTTCTAAAGTTGCTAATATTTTTTATAGATACACGATTCAATTCAACTCTAGATACAAATAAAAATGGTGGTTCGATTTCTATAAAACATTTTATAAATTGAAATAAGTTAGAGATACTATTAAAAGTGTGTAAAAAGTTGTGAAAGTTTTTACCAGGTTTGATATTGTAATCGTACAACTGGTGCGATTACGTGGTGCATAAGCGAGACTTGTATATGACAAATAACAGGTTGTCGGAGACACCGAAATCTGCAAATTTGTGTACTCAGAAGCGTTGTTTTCAAATCCAATGCCGATTGGCTTCCTACCGTAACTGGATGCATCTAAAGTGTTTAACTGAATGATAAATGCTGAATGCTAGTGGTCGTTTCGATTAAAGCGAGCTTGACAAGTACTATTCAATCAGCATGTGACCCACATCTGAGATTTCTCTTTATTGTATTTTGCTACTAATTATATATCTGGGTTCAAACGCTTTGACTGCAAGATGTGGTAGGGTCCGGCGGCCTGGAAGCCGACGATCACGTCCGTGCTTATGACATTTTGTGGTCTTGTCACGGTTGAGTACAACCTGCGCTGCTCCCGGGAGGTCCGGCACATATAGACAAAAACACACGGACGCTACAGAGATACGGCTGTTCACAAAAACTGTCGCAAAAAATTGCTTATATGGGAAGAAAGCATCAGAGTCGGAAACTTTTTGTATTGAACCTAATAACAATGAAAATCTTACTGAAATGCCAAGGCAGAAGATAGCAAAAGAAATCGGGAGGGAAAATGAGGATACATCTGTACAATAATTAAAAAATCATAGTCAACGCAACCATGCAGGATGGCTCATGCTGAAAATCATAGATATATTGTGCAGGTTTGTTAAATTTTATTACTTTTTCAAATGAATACATGTGATGCCTACCAAAAATATGCATAGTGGTAAATATTCTTAGATAATACTCCTTGATAAGATTATGTATCATGTAAGATATTATAAATTCTAATTATGTTAATGATAATACAGCTGTGTTTGACCTTTGTTCTCCTATTTTAATGAAAAAAAGCTCTGAAATAAGCATACATAAAACAGATGATTTATAACTCCATGATTGCATCCCTAAAATATTAATTGCTATAATGTAGACCCTATTTACGTTTATTTAATTCTAGTACATTTATTCATATAACACAAGATTTTTGTTTCAAAAATTAATTCTTAAATTTATTGATATTTAGAGCTGAACTATTATGTTTGGTCTACCATTCTACTTTCTAATCATTAAGTCACTGATGAAGTATTTAAATTAACTATATTTTGGTTACTTTATATAGTTGATCACATAAAGAAAGACATGGTATATATGAATACATCACAACAAAGTCTTAATTTTAATCAATAATATATGGTAAGTATCTATATAATCTGTGACCAATTAAATTATGGTTGTGTATTTTTGCACAATAGTGTTATCTTTATATTCTTGTAACTTTTACTTCTCCACAGCAGTGTTTGATACTATTAACTCAGTGTTATATATGAAAATAGAATTAATAGGAAACTCCTTGTTAATCATCATCATATTTACCTTACTCACATATTTTCTTATTGTCATAATATTTTGTATCAGTATTGGTATCTATAGTTTTTTTAAAATGCAAGATTAATATTATAAAGTTCTTCATTTTCGTTTATAGAATCTATTTTCAATGAAGTAAATCCTTATTATCTGTTAGAAATTTTATAATTTTTAATTATATTTCAAATTACATACCTAAATTTATTTCATTGATACTAAAGTTACTGTTTTCATATTAATTTTTCTTTGTCATAGATTTATATGAACTGTCATGAACTCTTTTCTTTTTAGCATTCTTTAAAGATTCCATATTGTTCTTCATTTAATATTTTAGAACTTTGATATTCATGAAGGGTGGAGAACTCTTTTTGGTTCGGTTTAGGAAATAACATTACCAGATCTATTTCTTAAAATAGCACTGTTAAGCGCTACTGTATTCTGATTAGAAGGATGTCGTTAGGAGAGCATACTAATACTAGGAGCTTTAACTCTGTGCTTGTGGAGATACATGTTTGGCCTCAGATATTTTAACACTATGCCCACTTTTGATAGGTGGTGAATTATAGTTCAATAGGGAGTTACCACTGATGCCCTTATAATCGACAGATTGTTGGCAAGACTAGAAGGGTTGGCTCACTTTTAAGTGTAATCCATCAGCTTCATTGTCATGAATTGCCATGAAGCGATATTTGTGTTCAGTTTAAAAGGTATAGTTGACAGATACACTTACGAGCAAGGAGATCGTCTTAGTCTTCAGTAGTAGTGAGACGAGCAAGGAGATCGTCTTAGTCTTCAGTAGTAGTGAGACATCTAAGTATGACCACGGGCTATAACTACTTAATATTAATTGGAATGAGTTCTTTTAGCCACTCTTTAAACAAAAAAACCGTAGGTAGGGCATCAATTCTATTTTGGGTTGATTATGGATATGTCTGTGCAGTAGTGCCCACATACTATCAGGTGGAATGTATACTCATTGGCTGTTTGTATGCTTTGAAAAACATTCTTCCATATGAACTACCATAAACTACCTGTTAAATAACTTTGGATGCCTTGTATAGATGTAACACAGATTTCCTTTGTAGGTGTTTGTGGGAGCTCTCTCTGCTCAATATGAAGCCCTTTCGGTGGAGGCATCAAAGCAGACGAGTTCGGACGAAATAGTTAGCTGTATTGCTGACAAGCTCAACTTGAGTGATGGATCTGGAGGGCCATATGAAATGGCTGAGGTTTGTTGATATCTTAACCAACCATATCAAATCCACAGAGTAAATACACACAAAATAATATATATTACAATATAAATGGAAATAGTTGACTTATTGATAATGTGACATGAGTAGTGATAAAAGTTAAATCTGTTTTTATTTTTCATAGATTTTATATAATATTTAATAATACTGTTTGTGGTATCTACTATGAGTTTACTTTTAATTGAAGAACATACATATCCAAATATAGATTTTATTATAAATATGAATCTAAAGTCCTTTATGTAACATGTATGCACACTTTTTTCTGGTACATAAACATAATTGGAACGTTGTCCACCTTGCATTTATCGACAGATGTGTTTTTTATTATGTACATTCACATTACCATTTTAAACACATACTATGTGAATAGAAATTGCTTGCTGTGTCAATGACAACAAACATTGATTGGTTTTATCTAAATAATATGCTTATTATACATAATTTCAACCCTTAACAATTTAGTAAACTGTGAAACTATGGCAAACAATATATATCACTTTAAGTAACACAAACCATAGCCTACTGTTCGTCTAGTCGCTATCATTATTTTGTGATATTTATGTGTACAGTAGTGGTGTCATAAAAATGTGGGAATAATTGAAAAAATACTGATATATCCTATGTTGGGTGAAACGTTCGTCAGCAGCGAATATACTGCCATACCTATTTTCTTTTTGTATTAGCAATACAGTGCTCCTGTGTTATGATTTCGAGGATGTAGTTAGACCGTTTCACATTTTCGAAGCGTTCCATTTCAGACCTCAGTAGTAGCAGTGCATGTGTAATCGACTTTAGGCAGGACTTCTGTTTTATATTTATTTGGTTACAAATCACCATGGGCGGCAATGACTGTGTGCTTGTTTGCCTAACCCATTACAAAAATATATATATTATTATGCCAAAATAGCAATTTCACTATTTAATTTGTCTACAAGTAAACAAACGGAACTTTCGAACGGGATTTAAAAAAGCGTTCAGTACTTCGACATTTAATTGTGTAAAACATATTAACAACTCATCTTAAATGTAAATATACTATTACTATTGTCTTTGTATAAAAATGACTATTCCGCGTAAGATATTCAAGTGGTGAATCACATGTATTAATTTGTTTTTCTGCATCACATCAAAAGCATTCCGAGCATTGTGATTTCCTTGCGGACGGGCCACATGTCCGCGCAATTGAATGTGGGTAACGGATAATGGATATCGCATCACAACGCAAAATCCGTTCACTAGGAATCATTTATGTTTTACTAGCTTCCTACTCCGGCCTCGCGCGGGAATCCCAGTGCGCGGTTTTTTAAATTTTTATACAGAAAGCCTAATAAACATTTTTAAGAGGCAAATAGCTCGTCAAACCCATTAAAGTCCTCTATTTTCCCGTAAGATCGAATCAAAATTCCTTTGCCTGTTTACAAAATTCGTCGGAATACTTTATGTAATTATATTTTTATTTTCCTAAATATGTCGCTATCTCACGCTTAAGGTCCGGGGTTCGAATCACAAGCCTTTTTTCCGAAGGTTCGTGCGTCATCGTCATCATCAACCCCTCAATGTCCCACTGGGCACGGCTGGGCACGGTCTCCTCACAGAATGAAGGTTAGGCCATAGTCCACCACGCTGGCCAAATACTGATTGGTAGACTTCACACACCTTCGAAAACTTTACAGGGAACTCTCAGGCAAGCAGGATTCCTCACGATTTTTCCTTTACCATTAAAGCAAGTGATAATTTCTAATACGCACATAACTTCGAAAAATCAGAGGTGCGTGCGGGATTCGTACCCCGAACCTCCATTGTGAGAGGCCGGCTTAACCACTAGATTATCCAGTGCTTGTTATGTGTGTATTAGAACTTAATTATTACTTGTTTTAACGGTGAAGTAAAACAAGTAGAAATTTACATGCCTGAAACTTCTTCATAAAGTTCTCGAAGGCATCTGAAGTATAGTTATCCGCCCTTGACTAGCATGGTGGACTATCGTGTAAAGATACTTGCCTTGCAGTGCGACAGTAATGGTTTAATGATAATGATGATGATAAAGCTCATCATTATTTCCAATTTCAAACTATTTGGGATTTTTACAAAAAACGTTAGGTAAGTTGACATGGCAAAATATATATGTGTATAGATATAAAATATACAGACACGGCCGCGTACGAATCCACGCATATCAATGACATATACAAATGCAGTCTTTAATGCTGCTGAATCTGATGGAACCATCAGTTCCCTCAATACAAACTGTCGCAAAAATGGGAAGTAAGATAATCAACAAGGATACGGGATTAACGGTCTCCACATAGTTGTATACAAATTTGTATAATTAATTAAATGTCTGGTAAAATCTTTAGGTGGTGGGAGACATGGTCAGCGGCGAGTGCAAGGAGAGGCGGCTCGGACCCAACGAGTCCCCCGTCGCGGTTATGATGCTGTGGCCTAACAACAACTCTGGCCAGTACTACAGGTAGGAGACGTTACTTTTTAAATTTCTATGATAATTTGATAACCTAGCAGTACGGCTTAGGACTGGATTCCTGCCGAAGAGAACAAAACTATGGACTTGAGTACATTTCAAATAATTTGTGTTGGGTGACAACAAGGAATTCTAGTTTGGGGCTATGAACGAGAAGTTTATTTATTTATGTTAATGAAGTAGAAAAGAAACATTAATTTATTGTAACTTTTGTTTCTAAATAAAAGTGAAAGTCTGCTCGAGCGCTTTGCTACTGTTTAGGATTATGAGTGCGACATTAGTGTAATTAGCTTGTCAAAACATACGTGTTTGGTATGATAGTTTCATTATTTGGATGCGTTCCATGTGTTAGTCTTCAGAAGTTGCTATGCGCGTGAGATCCACTTCAGGTAGGTGTCTTGGTGTATATGGCGTTGGTTACAGATGTCCATGGGTGACAGTGATCACTTACAGGTGAGCTGCATGCTCATTTGATATTTCAATTACACGTTTGTGCACGTTTCGTTGACACATTTGTGATGAATAAGCTTAAGAGAGCTTGGGGAGTTCAATTTTATAAAGAAAGAGTGATTGGCAGTATGCGGTGTATATAGGTTAGTTGTAGAGATAGAGATCTCCGGTAAACTAAATATATTGAAATTAAAATAATAAAACAGTTAACTGCTTTATAAAATACATATCTGCCATGACGACCCGGGTAGCGTAGCGGTACCATACCAGTTTTACACGCAAAGGGTTCCAAATTCGATTCCCGGCCAAGCAGAGACATCTATATGATCAATTTAGATTTCTGTTCTGGGCCTGGGTGTTTGTAAACTCGTCTTTGTATATGTCCATGGCACCCACGGCATAGGGAGGCAGTCGGGGCTAGATAATGTTATTAGTTGAAGAGTTTGCAGCGATGAAGTGAATTTGTTGTTTCATGATGAGAAAAAGAATAGACTTTATATTTTAAAAAGAATTAGTCCAAGTGCAGATTCGCACGTACGCCTTTCGTACGTTGTACATCTGTCTGTTTATTCTACCTAAGAAGATTCAGAGATATCAAGTGTATTAATCATTAACGGCACGTTTGTTACAATGGACGTGATGTGTAAATTGTATGATTAAAAGTGGATTACCGGGTACAACGTACTATTGCGATGCTAGCATGAAAAATTACAATCTGACGCACATTTGAATGACGTGTCGGGCTAAGTCGTTTAGAAGTAGACTATCAGTCTGGCATGTATTATCAGGTATACGTTACATTTCCGGCTATCATTCGTGACACGAGTCACAAAAATATGTGGTAGAATTACAAAAGATTAATAACATCCGTCATGGTGGAATCATGTACGCTTCTCGGTCGGTATTTATTGAATGTATCGTACAGTTATTATTTTCCTCGACTGCCGAGGTAATTAGCAGGAACAATGCTAAAGTCGGTCCACTACGTAATTATCGCGGTCCTGCAGCGAACGACACACGTTTAGCCTTGCTGGCATGCCTATTTACATTTACTTTTAGTTTACATTTATCAGTAGTACAATAATTTTTGTACGTCCACATTCTAGCATGCAGTTGTCGCTAATATATTTCCCAAAGACTTAATACGCTATTTATGTAATCATTATACCGATGTTATTTCCCGAAATAACGGCATTATTTAGATGCTTGTTTTGCGTTCTTGCTACGTTTATTTTTAGCTGTTTAAATATAGTTATTTCGAAGTGTGTCTATGTAAATGTACCACTTTGTATAGTTCATGGCATACTCTATACCCACAGGTCAAGTCTATATAGGATAAGATCTTTGTTTCATTAGTGATTCACTTTACATGCAAGAATACATAATTGTGGCATTTTAGTTGCCGTAGGATACAAATGTTTGCATTTAATAACAGAGCTATAATTAAGTATCTATTGAAAGATATACATAAAATAATAGTGCGTAAGAGATTGCTACTGTTTTACTTTATGTTGAAAATAAACTTGATCTAATGAAGGGCTGACAGTGGTTGGGGATATTGTTGGTGTGCGTGAATCACTCTTCCTGCCGTCGGCGCGCGCAGTGTGATAACAACCATCCTGCCAATCAAACTAAAATTTTGCCGTTCGCTGCAAACATGAACTCTAAAAGTATTCCGTTATACGTAAACATTTAGATTTCGTCTGCTTACCATGACTCAAAAGTAATTGAGATTTTATTTTTGTCACCTTTCATCTTCGCTTTTTCGTAAGTTTATTTAAATATTTTTGTTTTCGCAGGTTTTATTTACGCGAAAAGATTCCGGACGAACCATGGATGGAGAACTTCTCGGTGGATCCGCAGCTGATAAAAGACTACTTCCAAAGATTCCTCTACCAGCCGAAGGACCGCGAATACCCCGACCTTTGTCAGCTGCCGGAGCTGAATGAGCAGACGCTGTTAGATAATCTTAGAGCCAGATTCGCCGCTGGGTATATTTACACATATGTGGGATCCATTTTAATAGCTCTCAACCCGTTCAAATTCTATCCAATCTACAACCCCAAATATGTGAAACTATACCAGAACAAACGGATAGGCTCCAGCCTCCCACCGCATATCTTCGCCGTGGCTGACGCAGCGTATCACTGTATGTTACGCGAAAGGACAAACCAATGCATTGTGATTAGCGGGGAAAGTGGGTCTGGTAAAACAGAAAGCACAAATTTTTTGCTGCACCATCTAACAGCGTTGAGCCAAAAAGGATCTCATGGCAGCGGAGTGGAACAAACGATATTAAGTGCAGGACCAGTGCTCGAAGCCTTCGGCAATGCCAAAACTGCCCACAATAACAATTCCAGTCGTTTCGGAAAATTTATTCAAGTGAACTACAAGGAAAATGGTATGGTACATGGTGCTGTGGTGCAAAAATATCTTCTAGAAAAATCCAGAATATGCAGTCAAGGCCGCAACGAAAGAAATTACCATGTGTTTTACTATTTACTTGCTGGTGCTTCGGAGCAAGAAAAAGAACAGTTACATCTTTTAAGTGTAGACAAATATAATTATTTGTCAAAAACTGGTTGTAGTGTAGTGCCTGGTGTCGATGAACAATATGAGTTCTCTCGGTTAAAACAATCCATGGACATGGTGGGCTTCACTCTGGACAAACAGCGGCGACTTTTTGCTGTTCTCTCGGCTGTGCTTCTACTGGGTGAGTTAATTATTTTCTATGAGCACTTCAATTAGGCTTATGAGATATTAATATCTTGTCAGTCTGCATAGTCAACATTGTGTTTATGAACTTACTTATCTGTTCATGAATATCTCCAAATCTTTTGATAACAGTTCATATAGTCCTACTTATCTTAGCCTAATATTTATTAGCTGGTTATCACAAAATGTATTATAAATTGTAATCAGTGACACTTATGCCATGTATAGATAAGTAAGGAGTATGCTGTTCAGTTGATTGACTCTATACTTGTAATTTAATTTGTTGCTATCAAAACATTCAAGTTATTTCCAATATAATATGTACGTAAACCAGCATAATATGTTCCAACATTTAAATATGCTAAATAACTTACTTAAATTAACCTTAGTTTATATTATGTCAATGACCTGTATATTTGTAAACATGTACAATGAAGTACATAATTATCATGACTTATGTAAATTATGTGTGAAGATTTTGTAGAACTCTCTTTATTTTAATAAAGCATATAGTGTTTTATTAATATTTTCTTGCATATGAAAATTGTTAAAATTTTATAATTTCTTCATAATT
>DWKL01000985.1:0-15989 GCA_018249415.1 Phareas burnsi | reverse complement strand
GTAATGTCGCATTGTTAGAGAGCAAAAAGACGATGACCTCCCCTGCGTTTTAATGAGGTGAGGTGCACGGACGAATTTCGTGTCGTGTGACGCGGTCCGCAGTAATTGACCTGGTAATCACTCATTAGCGGACCGAATTAGAAACTGTTTCAATTGAATTGTAATGTTCAATAGTAAATGTTTCTGTGGTAACAGTGAAGTAGATGTGGCTATCCGAGATCAATATTATGGATCATTGGCACGCGACATCGTCCTTTTGGAAGATGGTACTTTTTGTATGCCAGTTATTTTGTATACCAGTCAATTGATTTCTCGATGTATCGCGTTACCTATAGAAACTATTGTGAACTTCTGTTCGTCGTTGGTTAGTTGTTAACTCGTGTTAAAGTTGTAGCTAATATAAGTGTCTATATGATGGTTAAATGTTACTGTAGCAAGTAACACTATAAACCAGACGGTGATCACAGGCTCAGTGCTATAATTGTGTTCTAAATTAAAATCCTTGTGACACTTTATGGTATAAAAATGACATTTGCAAACTTTTGGGTCACAGATTAATTGCGAATTGCACGTCAAGACGTTGATGCTACTGGGGTGGATATTTAGGTATTATTAAACGTCGATTGCTATGATTTACAAACTTAATAATTAGCTCGTACCATACAAATAAAAAAATGAGGCAATTTGGTGGAATTATTGTATTTTATGATTGGATACACTACCGAGAATAAATACTGTGCGGTGCGCACTCTACGCGTTAATTTTTCAAAGTAAAACGCGACCATGTTAGAAAAATACTAGCTTAAAACTTTGACCACGCATGGGAATATCGTCGGCAAATCTATGATCCATTGGTCGAACTGTTTCGCGAAGTACATAGAAATATGGCGACATACTAATTATGTACAAATATATTAGGCACTTAAGTATGTAATGGCCCAAGCCTCCATAGTTCCCTGAAGTGCAACAAAAAGCGATGTTATTCATTAACGTTCGCTTACGGCGGCATAACTATGAAATTTATTTTTCCCTTATATCAGTAGTACAGAGCTGCTACGTTCCGGTTTAAAGGATAGCGCAGGCGACATTTCGTGGCATTCCATTTTTGTCTTTACAAGTAGCAGCGAATATGTGATCGACTTCAGGTGACACTCCTGTTCTACATATATGAAATTGGCTACACATGTCCATGGACGGCATCACTCAGGTGGTAAACGCACGTTTGCTGCGTACATTACACAAAAAAATAGCACCAAATGTGTAAAAACAGACGTGTGGCGCTGCTGTGTTATGATCCATTCTCTTTCAACTACAGAAAGAAAAGCCATCTAGCGTTGGGATATATTACCTATGTAGTGTATCCCACTGAACCAACTTCAACTCATGTATGGCATATATGTCAGGAATTGAAGACAGTTTCAAGTGCTACGTAATCTGTCGTGGAGCAGTTCTATTATTTCGGTTGGAGAGGTGTGGTTGTCATCCACACTTGTAAACACTTTGCCTCTTCGAGGGCAAAGTTACCTTACTTACAAAGTCTCTTCAGGTGTAGTAACGCATCTATGTACGACCTCCGATAGGACAACGACCGTTTGAGGTTAGATATGGATGTCCATATGCTGAAAGTCTGCCCGCTCGTTCTAACATAAAAAAAGGGTGAAAGCACGAATGCACATTATGGGGGATTCTCAGATGTCGAGCTCCTGCGTGGAAGTAACAAAATGTTATTTGGTGGTGAAAGATAGGTTGAATTAGACAGTGTCGAGAACACGAGGGAATGTCGCGGGGGTGTCCGCGTGTCGCGGCGGGCGCGCATGTGGGTCGCGGGTTAATTCGGGCGCGGGGTCACCGGCCGGCGCCGTCGCACCACGCCACGCGCGCTCTACAGTCGGCTCCCGACCCTTGCTGTTCACCATGAGTTGTTCTTTACTTTTTACCTTTTTTACGCCGTTTGGATTTATTTTTAAAGATCTTGTTTAAAAGAAACATTAGCAACATTCTTCTTCTTTAGCTAATGCCGAATTTTATCCCATTTGCTATTTCAACGACGCCTACAAATACTATTTAATCTACACAATGGGCCGAATTCAAAACAACACGTAATTACGATTTCGGTTATTCGAAATGATGATGAAACTAAAAAAATGGATTAATTGATTTTGAAATGATCAAAATTTATTTAACTCTCTATTTTTAACGAATTCGTTGCAGTCCTCACACACAATGAAGACGATCTTTTTATACACTAAAAGATCATTTTTGTTGCGCGGCGTTAAATCTACTCGATCGTATTGTGTTGACTAAAAAATCTCGCTCGAGACCTAAAGACTGCATCTAAACAAAATCCAAGACAAAAAATACTATAATGGAGTCTTTTGTAATGAAGAGAAAGTACAATAAGGAAGACTAAAACATTTTGCTAATACTCGTTAAGACTAAACGGTTCAGTTAGACAAAATAGATGCAATTTCACGGTCGAGCGCGTTATGTGCAGCAGCAGTGACTTACCCGTTCTCGTCCTTTATTTTCTTCTTCCGGCCGCGCTTCTTGGGCTGGTTGAGCATCATTTGCTGCGGGTGCATCTGCATGTGCGGGTGCTGGTGCTGTTCGTGGTGCTGCATGTGCGGCGGCATGCCGTGGTGCGGCTGCCCCAGCATCGCGCACATCGCCTCCTCCTCCACGAACGAGTACGGGTCGTCGCACTCCCGCTTGATGCCATTGTAGATGTCGTCGTCGCGCTTGAGCTGACCGTACTGGTGTTGGTGTTGCTGATGCTGGTGTTGGTGTTGATGCTGCTGATGTTGGTGCTGGTGCTGTTGGTGTTGTTGATGGTGTTGGCTCATGTCGTAGGGAGCGTCCGGCTCGCGTTTGAATGCGTAAGGGTCCTGGGGATACTTGGGAAACGGGAAATGCTGGTAAGGCTCGGGTTCGGGGAGTTGCGTGGGGGGCGGCGGCGCGGGGGCGGGCTGCTCGAAGTGTCTGTAGGGGGAGGGAAAGGGGCGCTGCAGCAGCGGCTCGTAGGCGGGCTCGGGCGGCGGCGAGCGCGGCGGCGGCGGCGCGGGCGAGCCCTCGGCGCTGGACGGCTTGCGGCGCGCCGCCTCGCCGCTGTTGCTCGTCTCATACCCGTCGTCCTGGCTCTCCGCCGCCTTCGGCTTATCCTCGCCCTCATCCCTGCAACACACAAACGGCTTCATTTTAATTATGTAACATTGTACTCTTCATTACATGCCATATAGTGCCATATTACATCTCTCTATAACTCGGATGCTTCGTGGTTTAACTTTTTATGGAACAATTAGGGGTTAGGTAACTTATGCCTTATATTTTTAAAAACACTAAAGTTAAAACATACATACATATACAAAACACTTGGAAACGTATGTATGGTCGTTTATAAGCATTATCATACTTTAATACGATAAAGACATACGAACAAAAGATCGACGTGGGTAGGTAGAGAAGAAAAACACATTTAAAAAGTTTAATATTTTTTTATTTGCAATCAATAAACGCTTAGATGTAGATTGTAACAAAAAGCACAAAGCGATATCAGTTAAAGGCCGGACGTGTGACAGAAAAAGGAACACGAAAGTGTCGAATATTGGATCCAGCGTAGTCTAATCAAAACCTCGTCCACGTGTCGTAGTTGGCGAGTGGTGCCTTTTTTAGCCAATAAAATGGCCGGTCGGGAAACGCTGCTAATTGACAGCACGTAGCGTATATACGTATTTTTTGTCCTCTTTTAATTGCTCCGTTGGAAAGTAGTTGCAGAAATTAGCACCCGTATTTTTTATCTGGTAACGATGCGATGTGCGCCGCTGCCGCGCCGATGCGGCGTGTACGCGCGCGCGCATGACGTCACGCGTGCAGGTGCGTTCGAGATATTGCTAGGCAGACAGCTTTGGCGAAACTCTATGTAGGATACGCCTAATGGCTCGACCGTACTGAAGTCAGTATGGGTCACGGCTTCGCGGGGCGTTATATGTACAGTACGAATATTACGTACTAAAATTTCTTTAAATGAACTTTTTACTCGAATCAAATATAATATTTTTATTTGCATGAACATAGATATATAAAATGTGCTTGTGACATTGTACACTTAGGTACGTCCGTCAAATTACAATATTGTTTATAGAATAATGTTTCGTCACATTATGTATTTTTCCTCACAATAATTCATTAGAATATAATATTTCGTTACCAATTAATAATATCTTTAATATTGTCAGATTTTTTTTTATTTCTGTCGTGGCTGTGTGGGAAAATAATTTGACATTCGGAACCCATCCAACAGAATGTATACTTAGTACGTACCTTCTTAGTGTGTATCTTAGTGTTAGATATAGCATGTAAAAGTAGTAACTCGAAATTTTGTTTATTTTTCATTTATTTACACACTGTTTTAAAAATTATAGTACAATTCGAAAATCTAGACTAGTGGCTTTCATATTGGCCGCTGTATGTGCACTGTATATGAACTGTACACGGATTCGCACATACGTGGCACACAAAGCAACTCCGCACCTCTACGGCAATATTTCTGTTTTAGAAAATAATAACCGAGGTACCATAAGTCATTAGTCACCTCATGATATTCATCTTTACACCTAGACCGTGCATGATTTCGGTCGAGTTCAGAAACATACGACCAGTATATGAGGATCATAAAACAGATTAGTAAAGGGAACCGAGTTCCAAACCGTATTTAACTACATGCAGGTACTTTGTAAAGCCACAAATCAACAAAGGAAATTTCGAGGGTTTGCGAAGCATGACCCACCACCACGCAGCGCCGATCCTGTGCCATTGTAACCAAGACGTGTCACTTTTTATTTGCTCTACATCATGCGGGTCTTTAGAATTTCTCCCTTGATGTGCACATGACGCCAGCTTTAGGCGAATGCCTGAGTTACTAGGGAAACCATCGCTACGACCCCTTTAGCAATACAGAAGCAACTTGCCTTTTAACCGGAGCGAATTTATTAAGTTATCATATCATTTTTTTTTATCTGAAAATTTATTGACCGTGTACATATATTATTACGTTTTATCTTTTCATACGTTCATTCACGGTTCTAGGTGCTAACTATGTAAATATGACTGCTAAAAATTGGCCCGCAATGTATCAACGCCGTTAGAATTGGATAAATTTATAACAACAAAATTCAATATTATATTCGCAAATTGATAATGGCTTAATATATATTGAAAAAGAAGCAAAGATCTGAAGTAGTCTGAGAACCTGAGAGATCGGTGTACACTCTAAATAATGATACAATAAGTTCTAGATTCGTTTAAACCTCTAATCGACACTGTTACTTTGAAAAAAAATTTCGAACGCACATTGTTGTGAGTCACCGTCAAATGTTTTCCTATTAGTTAAAATGCGCGTACGTGCGAAGTTAGCCACTAGGCCAGCTCTGCCGAAATTAAACAGGTTAGCGAGGCAGCGGCGGTAATCGCTGACCTTAAACAAAAGACCCAGACAATAGTGCGAAGTTTCCTGCCGTTTGCGACGCACATTCGCCCCACGTTCCTCGCTTCCTCCGCGCCGCAGATAATGTTATGCGGAGAGACACAGAATATGTAGCGTGCAAGAGATTCACGTCTATGTAACCCCGACTGACGCGGTGAACGTCAATAACGTAACAGCGATTTTGAAGGTAGAGTGACTATGAAGAAAACTCAAACTATCACAAATTATACCGATAATGTCGCTGGATCATTGGAACCCGAGCAATAAATTAGATACTAACAATGGCTTAAATGCATAATTATCATCATTAAATCAAATATAGCCAATTTATACTTATAGGCCACAGCCTAGTTTAATTAGACAAAACAATGGAACTTAAATCCCTCAACAACTTTATACCACGCTATAAATTTCGTTTAGTTTTTAAATCATGCTAAATTTGTATATTTTATATCAATAAGTAAAACAAGAGTCAAAAAGAAGAGGAGCAAAAATGTTAATAGTCAAGAGTCAGAACTATACGGACATTTACTTAACTAGATAGGAGAAGGGGTTACCAGCTTTTAATAATTTTATCTGAATAATTTAATTAGTAATCAGTGATTACTAATTAAATTGATTACAGTTTACAATGAGCAATAAGGAGTTATAGCCCAGTGGCAAGTTTCCGCTCTTCTTACGCTAGGGATCCATAATTCAAATTTCTGATTATATGAAGTTGTGTCGTATTAGACATACAACTTACTTTAACAGTGAAGGAAAACGCAGTCAGGATAAAGTTGTCAAAGATATGAGAAGTTTAATAATATGCAATCGGGCAGCGTAACTATGGCGGTCTCATTCTGAGACCCGTGCCCAGCAGTGGGACAGTAAATAATTAATGAGGATTCCATTCGAATGGATTCTATTAGAATGGCCGGGATTTGAAATTGCAGGGAAATTTTTAACACTAAGATTTTATTTCAGTATAATCTCGACAATTTTGTATACAATCGAACCTCTGATCCGACGTGAACTCCGTGAACCGGCCGCGCCACAGAGGAGCGGCGTTCGCTCGTGAAATCTCACTGAGGCCGTGACGTAGGTACCTACCCAGTCTCCAGTGACCTCAGGCACACAATTTTCGTACTAGCTGCTTCTAGAATTTAGATATTAATTTTCTTTTTGCTACATTTTAGGTACATTGCGACGAACATTTTATTTTCTGGCGAGTTTTATTTTAATATTTAAAAAATGTACGTGACCTAGATACTTAGAAGTTAACCTTTAGTAATATTTCAAGTCAATACCTTCGGTGTAATGCAATTTGCAAGTAATATGACCATACATCATGATGCGTATAACGTTGGAAATAACAAAAACATTGTTTTGCGTCAATTTTGTTGGGAAAATCAATTCATCTACGACTTCACGGACCGTATCGACGCACAAAATCACTATCAACATTATGTAAATGTATAAAATCGGAAAAAAATAATTTGCATATTAAGACCATAATGAAATTTAAAACCTAACTTTTAATTAAGCACTTAGACGCTCGTTACAAGATCTTTCCGGACAAATGATTTTGTTAAGTGACGACATCGACAAAAAATCAACACGCTGTTTTAACAATTCCTTAGAAAAAATATAGACGCATCAGCACGAGTCAGTTTCGCGCTCTAAAGGTTCCGTATCCGTTATGTAGAATAATAATAATACCGCTTTCTACACTCATAGACCCACATTCTTTGAGTCGTGAGTGTCGTGGAGACACAAGATAAATACGCAAACAAATATCTGCCTGGCCGAAGATCGAACTCGGAACTTTCTGCACGTCAGATGGAAATAGTGACTTCCTTCCAGCATACAATGTCGCCTACATTAGTAATTTTCACTTAGACATATTAAGCCATCTTCAAATTTTAAAGGAATCTTAATGATGTAGAAGTTTTGATCAACTCTCCGTCAAATTTAATCATTTTAGATAAAACACAATCTTAGAACATCATAAGACTAGTAAATAAATTTTAGGATTCGTATCCAAAGGGTCAACGGAACCCTATACTAAGCCTACAATATCTATTTCTCAAAATATCACAAGGTTTTATTGTTTAATAGATGGTAGAACTATAGTTCGTCCGGGGAGGTACCACCGCCGCTCTAACAATCGGTTGAGAAACACTTGCCTTGCCTTGTTTGGGAGAATCGTGGATATCATACTTACAAGCGTCCTCAGGAGTAGTAACGCATCTATGTGCGACCTCATAAAGGCCCACAGTTCTGTTTGAGGTCAGATGTGAGTGTCCCTTGACTGCAGTGACCACTTAATATCAGGTGGCCTGCCTGCACGTTTGCTTCTCTTCTAACATGAAAAAATAATAGTAAGTGGATACACAGCTGAAATTTTTATAGACCTCTGCTATGGTCGCACGCACCAAGGCAATCATTAAACACGCACCAAGGCAATCATTATCATTAAAAATCTTAAGAGGGTTTTGTAAGGAAGCCTAAATATTAAGTCCATGCCGTCCGTTTTTTCAGTCCTGTCTATGAAGGTCTGTTATTTTTTTAACTGTTATAGGTGGCCAGTTAAAATTTTCACAATTATATGTTATTATGTTCATTACGGCGGATATCCTAGCAAATAACAAAACAAAAAATAAAAAAGCAAGGTCTTGCTATGTAAGTGTACTTTTTCAACGGTTCTTTCTACTCTGTGGTAGAAACAGTTTTTTTTATATATTTGAAGGGTAGCAAACGAGTGTACAGGCCACCTAACGTTAAGCGGTCACTGCGACCCATTGACACCTTGGTTTAACTTCAAACAGACTGAAGCCTTATCTGAGATCGTACGTAGATGCGGCGCTACTACTAAAGACTAAGATGGTCTACTCGCTGTAAGTGTGCCCAGCAACCACACCTCCCCAGCCGAAACACAAGAATTGCTTCATGGCAGACTATCAAGGCAGAGGTGGAATCTCTCTGGGTGAACCCCGGTTCTACCACCATTACATGCTAGCGACAATGTCGGTGTGATTAGAGTGAAAACTCTAAAGTAAAGCATAAATAAATTAAAAACGAGTTAAGTATCCCGAATAGAATAAAAGAAAACAATTATTTGTAGTACGGTCAAAGCATCTATGAACCATCTATTTACAAAATCCATTTAGGTATACCTGACATGCATTAAATTAACTGATTTTAAACGCCTTCAACTACCTTCCACCGTTCCAAACTTCTCATGGACATCTGCAACAGATCCCTAATTGCCTCTCTGACCCTGAGGACTAAGTTCGAAGACCTTAAATTAGTGTCTTTATTTACAACACTCTTCAAACCAGAACACAGTAGCATTGCAATGTTCAGTTCTACCGCCTTAAATTAGTTGAAACACATGCACGTTTAATACTTCTGTCATGCATACATACATACTTAAAAAAGCCGACTTCATATAAATTACCCTTGTTTTTAGCTCTTTTTACAACACAACAATACCGATACCCCTACTTTCATCACATTCTTGACCTGGTGTTGAGGTCCACGCATCATGTCCGTTGTTCAAGAAAATGTTTTACTTCAAATGGCTTACCTGTATTAAATACGAAAACGAAAGGTTGCGCTTGCGCGGCCAATAACAAATATTTCTTCGGGGTAATCAAATCGAAAACGACAACGAAAATCCAAATTAAATAACCCGACACGACATGCAGTTTAACACTAAATAGTCTTCTCTGTTTGTAGCCAGTCCACAGACAACCATAGATTATAAATTAATACAATGATACATTATTATTATTAATTTATACAAACGACACAAGTAAACTCAATAAATATAATATTTGACATGATTATTTATAACTTGAGCACAATTTTTAATTTTTTTTTCAAACGTAATAAATAAGGAAACAACTTAAAATGATTCAAGGTGAAATAAAACAATTTATTGTATTGTTTTGTAAAATATATCAACGTAATTATGACAAAATAGGAAACGGGTTGAAAATCGGTACGTGGCGTTACTTCAAACTGTCTGAATTCAGTTGAGCATAATTAATTTGAATCATCGTGAACTTGATTTGCTGGTTCTGCAGTGATACGCCCACTTTGATTATAATCTAAGTACTTATGTACCGAACAAAGGTCACATGTAGTTGTTGCCACAAGTGTATCTACGAATATGTGGAATTCACCAAAGTCAAATACATTCAGAGAAGAAATCAATGAAATTTTACATTACTGTTATGTGTAGAAGAACAGAATTTTCATCCCACAATATATCTTTTTTTTTTGTTACATATATATTATCGATGTTCTAAAGCAATATTCGGTCCCACCTCTGTAATGTAAGAATCCGAGTAAACATCCAATATGAATTAAGCTTTAGAGCTTGGATCTATTTCAGGAATCTATTTACAAAACCCATTTAGGTATCTAATTCAGGAATGAACGCCGCCATATTGGCTCCTAGATTGGGTTCCTGAAATTCTAAAATTCGCCTCAGAGCTAACTCACTGGAAATTAATTACCATGATATATTTGATTTTTATTGACATCAGATTTTTTTTTTAAAATAACTAAGCATATAAGCAATCCGTGCAATGAGCTGTTACAATTCGAAAGAAAATACTAGTAAATACAGAATATTTTGTAACATAACATTACATGTATGTATTTAAAAATATCAACGAAATGACATTCACTGCCGACATCTCCGTTAAAATTTATCTATGAAGAGTCTGTCTCATTTAGGGTAAGAAATATGTATTTAGGTTAAGAAATAAATACCTGGCAACTTTAATGTTGTCTTAATGAAACGTCTGAAGATTTGTTTATGGCATTGTTTAAATTAAATAATATTTTAATCTCCATGTTTATCTAGATAAGTGTCATACAAATCGTTATCACACATATAATGAAAACATTTTCGTTTTTGTAACGCCATTTAAGCCTTTCTCATAGCATATCGAGATATTTGTCAGCTAGATATTTGCCAACAACAGATGGCCTTGTTAGCGATTAATATCAGCTTCTCAACAATAGATGGCACTAACGACATTGCTAGCACGGTTGTGACATTAGGCATATTAAATGAATTCAGTGTGATGACAAGACGAACACTCGGAGCAAAGCTCGGCCGCACAGGTACTAATCATAATTATTTAATAACTAAAATGGAACACGCATACCGGTCATCTCCACGAAAGTGGTCACGGTCATCTATGATTATTTACAACACTAGAGAGATTACTAATATAGGTAGCATTCTCAATTACAAAATCACTTGTATGATGTATCTACCAAAGCTGTTTTCGTTAATTCAATTCGCGGTCCTTAGGACGAGCTCAACTCATACTTGACTAGTTTTTACTTCACTCCGTGATAATCACACTAAGTTTTTCATTTATATGTATTACCGTTGTTACGGAAGATAAAAAAAATAAGAAAAACGTTACAATTAATAATACATTTCTTCCATAGGGATTTTGTATTAGTATATATGTACGTCATAATAACACATAATCTGTGAAAATGTCAAAAGAGTATTTACTTCGGTAAAAGGTACATATAACTCTTTAAAGACAGGCCGGGCGACGTAAGCTTAACTATAGGCTTTTGAATAATATCATAAAAAGTGATATTTCATCTCATTAGAAGAACTCAGACCACCTTAATAATATCCTTGTTAGCTAAATGAGCAATACCGTCGGATCAAGTTCAGTTTATACGAATGGCAATGCAATAATAAATATTAATAATCATTCGATAGCTTTGACCCAGTGCCGAAATATGAATCAGAAATTTTGCATCATCAAATTCGCGTCGTGACCATGACGCCTAGATGTTAATTCGATAATCAAAATATGTATGCATATTGAAAACGATACCAATCAATTGTATTGCTTACATTATATCTCTCAATGTTGTTGTTTTTGTAAATATCTATTGCCTTTAATGCTAGTTTTGTTAATTCATAGGTTGGAAAATGCAATCGTTATGCATAAATAGTAATTAAGAAAAATAGTATAATATGTATTTTGCCTTTTTCATTTGTATATAACAAACTCACCAAACGTGTTGTTTAAACACGAGACCAAAACAAATATATCACAAGTTCATTCATCTTTATCTCGATCTGAAGTCCGGCTCGAAGGACCGAAAATAAATATGTGCAACTGCAGCGTATTAATTAAAGCAAACAATACAGATAGTATCTGTATCTATATTAATGAAGCGTCATTTATGTGAAAACCAGTAGGACACCTAGTTAAAATTCAAATCGTCACTTATTATGACAGTAAAATCGAGTCATTTAATATTAATGGCGATAAATAAAAACGTGTTTGTGATTAGCAGTTTCTAGAGATGAGCTGTCATCAGGTGGACTGCACGTTCGCTTTGGTGTAATAGATAAAGCAATTAAATTGGATACTTCTCATAATTAATACCTTTTATTAGAAAAACCTGCGCGTAAGCTGCAGTGTGTTGGGTCAGATTGTAATGCAAGTGCCGCTATGTATTTTGATCAATAATATTGGTGCGGCCTAACTTTTTACGTGATCAAATTTACAATTACAATACCTAAACAAACGATGTTTTATAGGGTGTCTATTCGTTTAATTTATGTATTCATTATCATCCTACTACCCTATTGCTGGGCACGGGCCTCCTCTTAGAATAATAAGGGTTACTTACCACGTAAGCAATGGTAGCCTAGTGATTAAGATTCCGGCCTCTCACACTGAGGGTTTGGGGTTCGAATTGTTATGAGTTATGTGTGCATTAAAAAATAATTATCACTTGCTTTAAAGCTGAAGGAAAACATCGTTAGGAAACCTACGCACCTGGGAGTTCTCTCTTAAGTTCTCGAAGGTGTGTGAAGTCCATCAATCCGCACTGGGCCAACGTGGGCCCGTGCCTAGCAGTGGAATATTAATGGGTCGATGATGATAACATACCTTTGAGAACTTTATAGAGAAATCTCAGGTATGTAGGTTTTCTCACGACGTTTTCCTTCACCATTAACGCAAGTGTTTATGAATTTCTAATACGCACGTAACTTTGAAAGGGCAGAGGTGCATGCCAGGAATTTGAACCCTCAACAATCCGCGTGAGAGATCGAAACCCATATAACTAAGTTACCATTTGTATCACAATACCATGTGTGTGTATATATATATATATATGCCCTATAATACTAATCATTAACAAACTTTGATTCCCCTTCATTACACATTCATATTTGTGGCAGGCGATGGAACGCTACGGTGGTACTACAGTCCTACGAGGCGATCGTTAACATTCACCTCTCGCAGCGCGCCGATAAACGTCCCCTCATCAAAAAACAATAGCGCCGTCGAACTAGAATCCCAAATGAACATTTACGACAACAGCTGATCGCCGCGAGCCGCCGCGCGATTCAACTTGGCCCGCAATAAACTCGGCCATTGGGACGACGCGATATTCTTTTAATTTATCTGCCCTTTTGAATTTTAAATGTTCATTTAACACGTTAATGGTGAAAATATACTGATGCGTTAAATGTGCACATATTAATTGACGAATGTTATTTATTACATTAATTTTCTTATATTCATCTAAGTGACTCGAGGTTTTATTAAGAATAAATGTCCATAAACAATTTAATATTTTAAATTTATATTTAATAAACATCGATTATGATCATAAAAGATACAGTTGATGGAATGAATTATTGTTATTGCGTGCTAGTGGCATAGTTTATTTTATAAACACTGATACTTAATCTACTAATTACCGAACTAATGATTACCTACATCTGCTGAGTCATTTCTAATGCTGTAGTAATTACTTTATTGTAGGTTTGAAAGAAATGTTTATATTTATATCCATACTCATAACCAACTATGAAATGTAAAAGTACATTTAATAAAATAGTTTTGATTTTTGTTGTTCGTATCAGTTGAAAATAATATTAAAAAATAAAATGTAAAAGCCGCCCGTACAATTTAACATCATTCTCAAATGACTTAAAATAGTAAGTTATATATAAATAGAAATTTAAAATACTCTATAATTTCTTTCTACATATATATATATTCAGTACTTACGTACGTACTTCTATACAGAAAACTAAAGAACATTAAAAAAGAAAATTCAATGGAAAATCAATGGTTTCATAAAAAAAAATTACAGCCACTTTTCAAATATATAAACGTAGGAAGGTGAAACAACACGAACGTCCCGGTCCCATTCCCGGGCCGCGCGGGAGACGTGCGGGAGACGCATTATGCCGCAATGAACAAACGAATCGACTCCATTCACAACGGCTCCGCGCGCTCGAGTTACAGCGCGCGGGCCGCACTAGTAAACAAACGTAAGTGCAGTTATTGTTACACTTAATAGTGTTATCATTCATATTGCAGCTCAACTCGGACGACATTGAACTTCCCTTGGGATTATTTTGTTGAGGAAACAATCGAAGGCTTCGTAAAAGAAGCTGGTAGGAAAATATACCGTTGTTTGAATGATTATTAATATGCTCATATGCTCCTTTCGTTAATTTAAAAGAAAATATTAAAAACTGTAAACGTACAAATAATTAGTTTACATATCTGTTCTGGGTCTGGGTGTTAGTGAGCTCACCTTTACATTTACTCGTTGCACGTATAAGTAGACCCTCCGTTATTCGAGATATTTATTATCGACATACTGTGGTCATTTTACGTATAAAAGTTATAACTACTTAAAAGTATAGATTAAAAATAGTTGCAAGCTGTATATCATAAGGTACATTGATAAATAAAATCCAGAAAACGAGCGAAATAATCCCGAGCTCATTTCTTAACGAACTAATTTGATATGAAAAAATATAACTACAATTACAAAAATTGTTTATCAATATTTTAATAGCTAGCGAGCGGGTGTGTTCTGTCGTCTTACGGTACGATCACAGCTCACGGACACCTGCAACCCTATAAATAAACACGAAACAAGGGCTCCATCAAGGTTGGTCATTCGTTTCCATGCGTCCCTCCTAACACGCACCAAGAAACTTGCAAAATAACAAGTACAAGAACCAAATACATATTAAAAACCATTTTATGTTAAATCCCCGCTCCACTCGCCGAGTTTATTGTGAGACGCTGCCTCGCTGTTTACACTGGACATAAATGAATACAGAACATAAACGGATCGAGCTTCATTCATAAAACTGTTCACTTGAATTATGGCGACGTCGCGGCACGTAGTAAACAAACGTAAGTATCGTGTTATTGTTATTACCTATATTTTAACTCATAACCGCTTTTATGGACCTTATATCTTGTGTGATTGATATTGCAGCGGGCCTGGCATGCTACGTGAAAAGTCGGGTGGTAAATACTTTTTTGTAGTTGGGTAAATATCTACGTATTTTCTTCGCAAAATAAATTTACAAAATATATATTCAAATTACTAATATTTTTTCATCGTCGTCATCGTCATCGTCGTCATTAAGCTATTATTGCACCACAGCTGGACACGGGTCCATTACGGAAAACTCTCAGACGTGTAGATTTCCTCACGACGACAGATCTAGAACAGATAGTGGAACCATACGTTCAGTTTAAGCTGTTGTCTTAAGCTGTGAAGAATGCTGAAGGCAAAATGCATTTTCACAGGGGACGCTTCAACGCGCTCCTTACCTATCAACTTAGTTGCGACCTCCAACAACTTTTACGACTTCATTATTGGACACAGGCTTTCCTTGGTTTGAAGTAATGATCGGTCTTGGCTGTGCGAGTTGTTGACTGCAGTAGAGAGACGGTTTCAAAGGAAGTTTCTGTGAATTTCTTTGTTTTAATCTTTTAGTCGCCTCCTACGACATCCGTGAAAATATAGGATGTATATCTGTCCAATACAAAGATAAAAATATATGTCCATTGGCAGCAGTGTCCAACATAAGGTGACACGGCTGTCACAATACCGCCCAACACGCAGAGGGTTACAGTGATAATTGCTGACCAGACTGACGTTCAAATGGTGAATTTAGATTTCTATGCTAGGTCTGGATGTTTGTGGACTCATCGTAGTACGTGTCCATGACACGGAATCCCAATGTAGGGCTAAGTGCAGAAAGAATTATGTATTTATCGTTTTCGACAAATTACCCCTGGGCTACGAACGTTTCAGGACACCAACTTGTATTTCCATAATGGTACAGTAGCGGCAGGAATAAAAAAAATAGCAAAAAAAAAGTCTCTTAAGAACGTAATTTATGGTTATAACTGGCCTTGATTTTTTGCGGCAATAATAATTTGGAATGGGCACGTGTTACTAAAACGCTTAGATTTTACAAATGTTGTTATTTAAAAAAAGGCAGTAGGATAGGATATATACAATATATTTTTAACTTCATCCAAAAAATAAATAGTATTATTGATTGAAATTATTTCTTTGAAACCCTTCCTTCTAATGGTGGTTAGTGTATTTCCATGTCTATACCTACACATAAAAACCGGGTTTTAAGATATTTATCCGATTCTCTTACTAATTGTTTCTTTATAAGGAC
>DWKL01000984.1:0-15991 GCA_018249415.1 Phareas burnsi | reverse complement strand
GATCTTATTTTATTTCCGCACACCCACCGAGCGACGGTCGCTCGTGTGCGTGAGCCGGCGCGGCCCCCGGGGCTGCGCTTGATCATTCCATTTTTCTTGAAATCAACATGTACATTTTAAAAGCAAAAAGGGCATCAAAATTGTTATAGATGCTGAAAAAACTAAATGTTGCAGATTCCACTAAAATTATTGATTGCTATTTTTTTTTTGTCTGAATAGCACACTCTTCAAAAGAGAACAAAAGCAGCATTCGACACCACTGTTATAAGGCTTAAAAAAAGAATCATGAAGGGTTCTACCATCCTGGTTACACCTGGCTACTAAAATTGTATTTTTATAGTGCAATATCAGTTTTATTAATTTCAGACTTACCTCCAAATTAAATCCAATTATGGATGATGATTTTCTAAATGATTATGGATGGGATGAGAGTCCTCCGGATAATCCTCCAAATTTTTCAAGAATGCCATATTACAGGTACTGAAATTACTTACATATTGCTAAAATAGTTAACACCTCGTGATTCATAATATATATGAGTATATATATGGATAGATAACTAAATTTTATATCGTAACATTGAAAAGTATCTGTACAATATAAAAATAAATATAATATAATGGAATAGTAATAACCAACAAGGAAAAGAAATTTCTTTCGAAAATCAAGTTTATTAGCAACCTGATGCCAATTTACTTATTACGTATATTTGTATACTTGGCTCTGTGTGTTTTAAAAAATCTATATCTAAGGAAATTACATAAAATAGACAGATTTTTTTATAATTTACTAATAATACACATGAATCTAATTAGTGCTGTATTATAAGAAAAAAAAAATGAAATTACTTATAGTTATGTTGAAATTACAATCAGATTTTCTACATATCATAATTATTATCATTGTAAACATTTGACTATACATGTTGTTGTAAACTTTGAATTTTTATGTTATTTTATTATTTATTGGGATCATTTTGTTTTAATTTTACCACGATACTACAGTAACTCTTTTTTATGTTTGAAGAGTAGCGAATGAGTGTGGAGGCCACCTGATGTTAAGTGGTCACTGCAGCGAATGGACACCCACATCTTACATCAAACTGACTGACGGACTGAAGCTCTATCTAAGGTCGTACATAGATGTGACACTATTTCTGAGGATTAAGATGGTCGCCTCACTGTAAGTTTACCCGGCTACAATAGCTCTCCAACCGAACCAAAAATTGTTTCCCGGTTGATTTATGAGAGTTGCAGTAGTAATTCCATGGATAAACTGTAGTTCTATCACCCATCTATACATATATTTAATGAAAGCAATGTAATCATTATCTAATTGCCATCTACATGGGAAATCAAATTATTCTATTTAAAATCGAACAGGTACAATAATGCCTATGGGAATTATCGAGGTGGCTATGATCGAAGTAACCAAGGTCCACCTCCGCTCGGTTTTGGGCCTCCGGGGCCACTGGGCCCCCCTGGACCTCCTTTTCCACCATTCCCTGACATGCAATGGAGAGGACAATTTCCAGGGCCCTATGGAGGAATGGCCCGTAAATCAAAAAGAGATAAGATAATAAAACATTTGCTGAGTAAGTTTACTCCAACTCATAAATATATTAATTGTATGAATTTATGCATGATTAACTAAACTCCAAATGTATGCCAGTATTTGTTTACAACTAAAGAAATATCAAAATATTCTTACCATATTACAATGGACACTCAGAAAGTTTCATAAAAAAAAAATGTTCTATAGGTTATATATTTTTTATTAAATCTTTTCAAAGAACTCTTTACAAGCATCTATACAAAGTTTCGTGCATTGAACTAATTTTCAAAGCACATTTTCTAGTCTGCAACAGGTACTTCCTCAACGGTCTTCTCAAACGCAGCGAGTGCATTTTCTGGCGATGAAAACTGTAACCCCTTGAGCTGGTTTTATTTTCAGGGAACAAGAAGGAGTCACACAGTGCCAAATCAGGGCTCTAAGGCGAATGACCCAAAAGTTTTACCAGTATGATATTTAGGAAGTCCTTCGTCTTAATCGCAAAACAATCCTCCTTACGCAATCGTGGTTGTGTAGAATATCATGAACACTTACTGATCCAATCTGCAGATTGTGTTGAATCTCCTCGTATGTGATTTGCCGGTTTTGTTGAATCAAATTGTTCACTTGTAGCAAGTTTTCTTCTGTAATAGCAGTCAAAGGACGGCCACTTCTTTCTTCATCTTTCAAATTTAAGCGACCGGACTTAAATTCGGTATACCAGCAGTGCCAGTCTTTAGAAGGTGTCTTGTTCATTAAATGATTTATCAGGTTTCAAGTAGGACTTGAAGTCGTAAAAATCTTTGCACGAAAATGTTCCTGACGCTGATCCAGTTTTCTATAACACACTATAGTTTCATAATGCTGGTAAATAAAATTGAGGAGTATTTGAGTTTGGAATAAATATGTTTTTACTTTTAAATAATCAAATTTTCAAAGTAAATTATAACTCTCCAGCATTCAATTTTTTTTTGGGAAAACTTTCTGAGTGGCCTGATATATTAGTAATTAAATACCTATTGTTAATAATTATTTATTTTCCTTCATAGGATGTGGAGTTCCAAGGGAGTATGTTGTAAATCTTCCTCCTGATCTTGTGAACATGATGCACCCAATGAGCTGTGGGCTTTGTGCTCAAAAGTTTGAATCATATGATTTATGTAAGTAGTTTTGTAAGAGTATTCATCCTTGGCAATAATATTATGTATGCTGAGGGGTCGGCATTTAGGAACCAAAGAGATTTTTATGGAAAGTTTGTAGGAAATAATGTCAACATCAATTTGTTAATGACAATTGTTAATTATGCAAGTTGAAATTATGTTCAGGTAAATAAACAAAGCAATAATAAGGAAGCAAAACAATATTGCATTTGTAAAGCTCACATTTAATAAGTGGTTTTTGAAAATTCTGTAAAAAGTACATAAATTATTTTAGCTGAGGATGCTCTTTTTATTTTAAAAGAACAACTTATTTTAACTAAAGTATGATTAAAGTTGTTGACAACACGTGCGGTACAATGGTAATCGACAGACATTTAAATGATGAATTTCAATTTCTGTTCAGGGTCTGGGTATTTGTACTTGTATTTGTATGTGTCCATAGCACCAACACAGAGAAACCTATTGTCCGCCTATAAGTGTAGAAACATTATCATTATTTATGATATGGAAAACTTGGTTGCAGCTCGAGTACATTACGTTTCCAAAAACCATCTCAAGAACCAAAGGAAATGGATGAACCAACGTTCAGATCCAAGTGCAAAGCAGAATAGAGAGGTACATTTGTAAATGTTATTGTTGTCATCTATATTTTAGTGCACCTCATGAGCATTCCATATATGAGTGAAATTTACTTGGCACCTATCTTATTTTGATTTTCTATAGACTGCAGTGAACACTTAACTTTAAGTGAACTGTGTGTCCCTTTACTATCTCTGTCTTGTGTACTGTATGGGCACTAAAAGTTATATTTCTTAGCAAATTATTGTCAGTAATAGAATCATCAACAACAATAATAATAGAACTGTCAACATTAACCCATTACTATCCCTCTGCTGGGCATGGTTCTCCTCTAAGAAAGAGAAGGGTTAGACCATAGTCCACCACATTGGCCAAATGCGGATTGGTAGACTTCACACCTACCGTTTCGTCATAAGGTTTTTCTTCACTATTAAAGCAAGTGATAATTAATTTCTAACACATAACTTCGAAAAATCAGAGGTGCATGCGGGATTTTAACCCCGGACACCCAGCGTGAGAGTCCGGAATCTTACTACTAAGCTATCACTGCTATCAATAATAGAATATTAAAATAAAAATATATAAGTTTTGAATTTATACAATAAGACAAATATTAATCCATGTATAATGGATAAATAATTTGTTACGAATAATTCTGATTAACCAACTGATTGGTTATTTTTATCTTGTTATATTCGTATTGCAGAGTATGCGGGCAATTTAAAAATAATCTCCTAACTCGCTTTACTGTATCAAAAATATGTTTGGTTTTAGCCATTGAAAGCCCGTGAGCTGTACTGCGAGTTGTGCGACGTGCACATCACGTCGACGGGGCACGCAGAGTCCCACTATGCCGGGAAAAATCATCGCGCGTAAGTATAGTGACTGATTGGAGTGCTCATAGCAAGAGGCTTAATAAAAAGCATGTTATGTATCTGGTACAGAGGTAGAAAAAAACAATTTTGATTTTTTACCTAACAGTTCAAAATGTTTCAAAACATTTAAATTCAAATGTTTTATTTGTTGGATCCAGTTATTACCAAGTTACAACTCCTCGAATAAATCCTACTAAATAAATGTGCAAAATATTTAAATATTACATTTTGATCAAGTAATTTTATTATTCAAAAAGTCCTGTTGACTGCGGCAAACACACATGTGTTTTACTGTACGCGCCGCACGTGCGGCCCGTACGTATGCGTTATTTTTTCGCAGTCTTAGAGAATACCCGAAGGCCAGTGCGGCGGCACACGTCTGGCGTGTTTCAATTATCTAGCCGCCGGTGCGGCGCTACGCCAGAGCGGGACAGCACGAACGTCGTCCTGCTCTGGCAAAAAAACACTCTAGGCGTGTGTGATCGCATACGTGGCTCGCGGATTGAAATTCCCCAGGTGTGTGCCGCCACACTGCCTTTCGGGAAAGCTCCAAGACTGCGGGAAACACACCTCTTATCTTTCGGGCCCGAACGGCTGGGTTGTTACGAATATTAGCGCCGCAGTTAAGGTGTTTTAACTGTATAATAATATGCCTTAGAAATTAATAAGTTATGGAGCTTTAACTTTTTTTTTTTCAACTTCAAGTGAATTATTATTGTCAGTACATAGATCAGTTGCAATTCCTGCGTTCTAAATCAATATTATATAAGTTCACACATGTACACAATATTATGCATGTACTGTTTCAAACATATTTTCAATTCAAATAGTAACTTTTATTTTCGGATCATTTCTCTAATTTGATATAGTCTATCCGTAAATTTGTATTAAATAAAACCATAAAATGAACTTTTCCTTAATTATCCTTTAAAATATGATATGCTGTTTATAAATACATAAGTTTAAAGATAGTGTTTTAATTTTTTTTCAGACATACTTTAAAAAATTGTTTAAAACACGTGATTTCACATGTTTTAAACAATTTTTTTGACAAACATTTTGTTTTGAAAATTTCTACACTGATATGGTAGTGCCGCTTTGTTCTGGTTTGGAAGGTGTAGTAAAATAGTATTATTCATAAAACATTCCGATTTGGCTTAAGGGTACGTGTGATTGGCTTCAGGTAGGAGTCTAGCTCTATTTCGAGTTCGACTTAGGCTTCTATTACATAGAAAACATAAATTCAACCAAATGTAGTAGGTATGTACGTGAACTAAGAAGTTTAACTGAATATTTTGATTACAGCGTCGTCGAGGGTCGTAAAAATCCTCGGAACCCATTTTTGCTGCAGCCCAACATGCAGGGCAGATTGTGAGTATGTTTTGTGAACCACCATTACCAAACATCAAGCATCAGTTTACCAAATTTTAAAATAATCATTTTGTATTGAGTAGTCAGCTACATAATTTACGTTACTTTTGATTATAACCAAATAGGTTATACATAGAATAAATGCGAATTATTTGCGAGTATAATCATATATTATTATTATTTTTACACAAGAGTTCAAATTATGTTGAAAATATACATTGAAAAAAATGGAACACATAAAAATATTTCACCACACCGCATTCAACACAGTGGCCAAACTGTGTTGAATGCCATAAGATCGCCAATAAGCCTCCGACAATGTCTAACGACTGCTAACGATTGCTATGGTCATTCACTCATATGATTTGTATAAGCCGCCGAGCTGTGCATTCTGTTAGTCATTAATTAAAGGACAGTAAATTAATAAGGGTCATGTGCAAAGCGTGTATTTGATACGCCCAAGTGTCTCCTACAATCTAGGATAGCAGGCTCACGACTAGTTATAGATACTTTATATTTTACAGATTCGGTGTTGCGGTTCACTCTCCATAAAATTATTTACAATCTTTATTAAACTTTTACAGAAAGGCGCTCGTACGTCGTGAAAATAAATTTCTGAAAAAACTTATCATTGAAGCTGAGCAGAAGCCTAAGCCGACACCCGCGTCTGTTGCACCGCATCTCTTCTGTGATATATGCAAGGTTATATACTATCTGATTTATAACTACAATTATATTTAGATTTCTGTTCCGGGCTTGGGTATTTGTGTGCTACTATTTATGGGTGTCCTTGGTACCCATGACATAGATAATCCAAATTCGAGGCTATGAATGTGTATAACTATTGTTATTTTTACTACACAAAATATATGTAATTCATTGTCATAAGGATGTTAACTGCCGAGTGGCGGTACACAGTGGCCCACCAGGCTTGCTATTAACTATCAGAAATCTGATAATGACAACATGATCTTTTTGAGAGAGCATACTTCAACGAATTCCTTATAATATCACAAACTGAGTTCATGATATACCTCCCGCCATTAATATATCCCGAACCGCATTTAAATAGTTTTTATTCTATGCACCCTTTTTACAAATATTTACGTTGGAATTGATATTTTACAGTCCAGATAGACAATCCAATAGATAAACAAAAATTTGAAAATTAGTTTATTTATGTTTTGTATGTGGGTGTAATTAACCGTAGTACATGTTCAATTTTTAACAAAAACATATATTTCAGTATGCAAATGGCCTTACAAAACAGCAATTGATAATTATTGTTTTTTTATTTTGTTTATTTTCAGACTTCAATGATGTGTTCTGAACAAATGACTACACATCTCAATGGCAAGAGACATCTAAATAAGGAGAAGCAACATATTCTCAAGTTGATGAAAGGGGAGGACCCAGGTATTAATATTAGTATTATATTAATATCCTTATATGCGCAACGAAAGCAGTGATAGCTTAGTGGTTAAGATTCCCGCTTCTCAAGCTGAGTGGCCGGGGTTCGAACCCCGCACGCACCTCTAATTTTCGAAGTTATGTGCATATTAGAAATTAATTATCACTTGCTTTAACAGTGAAGGAAAACAAACCTACACATCTAAGAGTTGTTTGCAAAGTTCTCGAAGGTGTGTAAAGTCTACCAATTTGCACTTGGCCAGTGTGGTGGACTATGACCTAAACCTTCTCATTCTGAGAGGAGACCTGTGCCCAGCAGCGGGACATTAATGGGTCGTTGATGATATGCGCAATAAAATAACTTGAAATATTTGTCTTTTAAACATGTTCAATAAAATAAAATGTTTTTTCGAAATAACGTGCGCTTCATTTGGGATTTCGAGCTCCATTTTATTATAATGATTGTCCATTTCATTGGGGATTCAAAAAAGTTCGAATTGTTTGCATGTAAGTGTGCCTGTCTCCAAAAGAATTAACCCTATTTCGGTTTTCGTTTGTTCTTGCTAATTATTGTTTGATGGTAACCATTTAAGCTATTTCAAGATCACCATTCATAACAACCAATCTTCCAACAAAACATCACATCATCACATTTTGTCATTTCTTTTATTTTATGATTTTTGATTAAAGTGTGCAATGTGAGATGGTTTATTTTTATATCTTTGATTTTTTAGCCGAGGCCAAGAAAGATGTCTCCAAGGAGACCGGCACAGAGGATGCGGCCGAAGATGAAGATGAAGAGGAAGACGAAGCCGAGGAGGGCGAGGGCGGGGAAGCAGCGCTCGGCGAGGAGGGCGGCCAGGCCACTGCAATGGACGACGGGGGCGACGAGGCGGGCGAAGACGCGGGCGACGACTGGGGCAACGGCGGGGAAGATTGGAAACCCTCCGCTGCGGATTATTAGTAATTCTGTTCGTGTTTGTCATTTTTAATACGTTTTTATTGGCTTGACTTATATTTATGCATATATGTTATGTATATACGTGTTTATCTATCGATGTATTCTTGTATCCAAAGTAATATTTCAAAACAAATTTCATTCGCTTTCAGACGGTTTAATAAATTGTAGTCATGCGCACTTGGTCATGATTATAAGAATAGCTCACGAGAATACCAGCTAACAAAACATCATGCCCAATACAGGTTACTAAACGAGCTTTATTAGTTATTACTGAAATTTTAATCAAGTTCCCGTTAAAAAAATCGTTATATACAGTATTTGGATTTGGACACTTCCTACAGTTTAAAACTTAGCAAGGTTTTGTCCACTTGATGTCACAGTAACTCGTACGTGTTAAAAATCGCACAAGTAATGAAATATCTCGTAAAACAATAAATCAACTCAATTTATTTGTACTACGAAGATCCTTTAGATCCCTAGGAGCATTAAATGAAACAACAATACTTTAACTATAAAACTACTGTTACTATGAAGTAAAACCGTTTAGTAAACAGATTTTAGTAAATTTATTCAGCTGAGTATGTCGTATTGCAGTACACTACGTACTTAATTACACTATACATATTTTGCTTTTCATTGATTATATTTTATAGCTTGGTTACATGGTGTTGTTAAGATTGTGAAAATATCGTACGAATATATATAGGAAATCCATGTTTAATTCTTAAAAATATTATGATATATCATACAAAAAACAAAACTAAATCTCTTATGTATGGATAGCCCTGAAAAGTTTTTTTATTTTTATATATGATAAAGTAAAATTCAAAAGTTACCATATCTTCGCCCCATCTTTCAGCTTTAAGTGGAGCCAAAATATACGCGATACGGTTTCGTGATATTTTTTATAGATTTTAATTAGCTCATCGTTAGTCCATTATTTTGTCGTTTTTATAATCAATTCAGATTATTTTTTTTTTAAGTGAAGACTTTACTATCAGGTCATTTCTGTATTAATTACGCTAAAATCAGATGATGTAATTTGATGAGTGTTTTTAAACTTTGATTTTCAATAAACTTTTTATTTTTACTTTGATCTGGTTAATGGTGTTGGGTATATTTTGGTAAAGAAATATCATTGAATAGAATCAATAGAAAAGAGGTTAATATGCTTTTTTTTACATGTTAAGTTAAAAAAAAAATAGAAAATAAGAAAACCATTGCTATTTGTTATTATGTTTACTTGGTGAAGTTATTCATTTTCCTAAATTCTCTCTTTCAGAAATGAAACGTGAAATCCCTCCTCACTAGCTCTGTCTTGGTGCTGCTGGGTCAGCTTCGCAGCATTATCTGTGAAATGTTATGATAATTAAGTTATAATTTTATTGTAATTTAACACATTCTGTGTAAGAGAGTTGCGGGATATTCTGTAATAAATATTAAGTAATCTAAATTGTTTTTTACTATAAAGCTATTACCTTTACATCGTGTGTAAGAATACTTACGGAAATGGAATGCCATTGGTCTTTTCTAGTAAGTAATAATTATATTCATATATTTCTTTAGTATTTTCTTATACTATATATTCTGTCAAATGTGAAATTTTGCCTAAATATATATGGCGAGCATGTTCTTGTCTATCTGCGTGTAATCGGTAGTTTCATACCGGATCGAGTTTACAAATGTATCTGTCGAAATAAGAATGATTATCTATTAGGAGTGTAGTACTTCATCTGTAGTCATGTTATTTTTGTTTCGATATTTAACACTAACGTCGTGATACCTTTATACAAAACCAATAAACTTTTAAAATAATAATAATAAATAATTTGTGTAAACAATAGAGGTAACATTATTATTAGTTAGCTCCACACTTAGATTTGTTACTGCCTTGTACATAAACAGCCAGATACCACTCACTGAATAGTGGGTATGTTCTCGTTGCCTAGGTTTTTGCATTATATTATAATATTGGCACGACAATCGTTTTATTAGTCTGACTCAAAAGCGGACTCACCATGAACATGATCGGCGCCTACGACGTCTACGTGTGAAACAGCCATTGGTAAAGCCGAACCAAAGAGCTAAAGCTAGCACCGCTAGTAATCCCACAAGTAAAACGCTTTGAACTTTGGGATCTGCTAAATTTAACGAACTTCCTTGTGTTTTATTCTTTGCTCCCCGTTTTTTAAGACCTGAAGAACTTTTAGCTAATTTTGATGACGAACTTTTCTCAACTATTTGTCCCATTTTGCTCGATTATATTCTTGCAGTCTTGATGAATAAGAAAATTATTTCATTGTGAGGTTGTTCATTAAATTTAGTATTATTTAAAGCATCTTGTTTGATTAGAGATATTAATTGATCTAATGAATATATTATATTTTATAAAATTTACGATAAAAATTGACAGCGGAAGGTGACGGCATGTAATTGACAATATTTTGACCTTTAAATCTTTTTATTATTTTTGTAAAGGATTAACTGTTAAATTTTAGGAGAACTGTTTCTGATTAGACCATGGCGGACGAAACTATTGTTACAATTATTCCTGCATTGATATATTTTGGTTTGACAGATGTTGTAAGGGTAAACTAATTTAAGGCATTCCAATTTAGTTATTAGGGACTCCACTCGTATTTGTGATTTATGACAGACATTCGTGGGTGGTAAAATCTTTCAACATCAATAATTAATCAGACTGGGGATTCACGCTCTTTACTGTTTCAATTACAATTTTTCTATCGCTTTTGTTAATATTATATAAATCTCCATGTATATATGTTTCTACAATTATAATATATTTTATTTTGCAGTTTTCCATTTTTTTGCTTTTATTGGAATAAGAACCATTGTTCTCATCTTATTTATTTTCATGGTATCTTTTTTAAGGCCTGAGAACAACCCCCTACATAAGCATGGATCGAGCCCTATAACTATACTAATTTAGTCTAGAATTGGCGAGGGTACGATGTGACAAAAGGATCTGTAAAAGGATGATGGGAAATTAAAACTCAAATCTCTCATACAAACATTGATTCTGCTGTAAATCAACCCAATGTGGCATTATCTATTGTACTACACCTGGGTCACTCAGTATCAAACACATAACATCCTGAACTCATTGATCTTTCAGTAATATACTAAGTATTTAATGTATTGTATACTAAAATAAATAGACAACTTAGAAGTCACCTTTTATTCTTTCGATATACCAATTTGGTAAGATCTTATCATTTTCTAAGTTACTAACTATAATATTTCCATTGCTGTAAGGTTCAAATTGTAGTGTAGTTAAATCCAAATGATTCTCAACTTGAAAGGTATTTTGTATGTATGATAGGACATAATCTAAATAATCCACTGCTCTTTGTGGACTCCATACATCCTGGAAACATAAGTAATGGTTAATAATATTAAAATTAACATAGTTTGCCCATATCCATAACACATCTGCTTTAACAGTTAATAATATAAAAAAACTTACAATATTTTCAGGGGAAAAAGTAGGTTATCTATACTCTAAAGAAAAATGTCTACTAACAGTACAGGTTTACAATATGTAACTTGCCTTGCAGTAGGAAACTATTTCTGAAGTATCAAACCATTGCAAGCTATGAATAATACCATCATCAGTTCTGTATCCCACTAACAAACCCTTTAAATTTGCTAGATAACATTGACACCAACATCTAAGTAGTTTATAACGCCTGCAAACAAATTAAGTAATTATGAACAGTAGGAGAAAATAGTGAAATAATTATAAATGTTATTTTATTTAAATACTTAACACATACTTAAAATTTCTTTCCTGCTTATGATGTTGTATGAATCTATTTGTTTTTAATTCTATGAATGATTTTTTTCTCAAATAATCCAAATTGATGTTAATATCTGCAGTTTTTGGTGGATGGGACACCTTACTATGTGTTGCTAGTAATCCATCTATTTGGGCACCATATAATAACTGCTTATTGCCTAAGGTTGCAGAGTAGTATATTGAGAATTCTTCATTCTCTATAACAGGCTTGTGGATATTGGGAGAAAAATTTGGGTAGTCTGAAACAAAGTGTGTTAATATTTAGTTATATACTTTTAAGTGTAAAGAAAATTAATTCATACATAAATTGACCTGATAATAAGTATTGCTCAAATTTATATCCCCATGCACAAAACTTTTCTTCCTGTTCCGTACGAGCTTGTTTTTTTCTTACATCTGTTTCTGTTTCAACAGAATATAAATAAATAGATCCATTAAACAATGTTGCAGCAATTTTTACAGATTCATTTGTTCCAAATGCATTGCACATAATGCTAATTAATGTTCTTCTGTAGCTGATAAAAGTTGGCTTATTCATACTTTGTTTTAAATGAGCATGTTGATCTAGTATAAAACTCAGTAGCAGTGTAATTTTTTCATCATTGTCATCAGTTGTTCGTTTTATAGCATTGTTAATGTTATGATTTAAATCCAGGGATATATTTTCTTTAGGGATAGTATTAAGAAATTTTAACTGCGATAAATCCAAATGATAACGTCTATCTCCATCAACGCTCATGTACCCAATAATAAAAGGTTTACTTAGATTAACGCGCAAGGTTTGTGAGTAATATGGTCTAATCCTTGTTCTACCAAATATCGCTTGTGAATTTTTGCGTTTATGATCCATAATTATTATAATATGAATAATATTTATTATTGTTTATGAGAATATATAAGAAAGTGCGAAAATATAATTAGAATTGACAAATTTGGCAATTGACTGATATTGACGTAAACAACGTGACCACAGATTACTTAGGTATTATATTATTGTGGTTAGCGTGATTTGAAAGGTGATAGGACTATAGTTCATCCGCGGAAGTACCCCCGCAGCTTTTATAATCCGCCGTGAAACAGTTTTTGTGTCGGTTGGAGAGGTGAGTGCGCAGCGCACCCTTACAGCGAAGCGTCCAGCATTCCTCAGAGTAGTAACGCATCTATGTACAACCTAAGACAGAACTTAAGTTTTGTTTGAGGGTAAATGTGGCTGTCCATGGGCTGCAGTAATTACATTAGGTAGCCTGCATGCCCGTTTGCTACTATTCAAACACAAAAAAAATCGTGTGTATCGTGTTCAATATTAGTTAGTCAGTTTAAAAAAGTATGACCTATTTTATTTTTACAATTGACTCTAAAAATTGTTGTAATAAAAAAAACTTTATAAATAAAACTTTATAATATTTTTCAACGGTCTTGTTGGAATTGTTCTGAATATCTACGAGTTGGTTGTCTGACTGAGTATATATCAGACGCTATATACAGATGAAGTCTGTTCTGCATACCACAGATTATAATATAATACTTGAAAAGTGCGTAGGCTGGAAACACTGTTAGGTTTCATATTGTCAATTTGGTCAATGAAATATTAATCTAATTTGATTTATATTTTTGCTGTATAGAGTGATACGTTTCGTATCTTGTGTGAGAAAATACATTACAGTAATTATTTTGCACTTTATTAATAACTGGAGGTAATACGTGCGATACGATTGCAATTACATCGAGCTTTATTAAATTTTTTCAGAAAACATGGGTTCGGAAGCTATTGTCACACCTCCATCGGTATCATGGGCACAGAGAAACTCTAGTGTGTTTTTAACTTTCAATGTCGAATGTAAAAAGCCTGAGATAAAAATTGAAAAGAAATTAGTTTTCTTCAAAGGAATATGTACACCGGATCAAAAATTACACCAAGTTGAAATACCTTTGTACTCTGAAATAGATCCAGAAAAGAGCACGCAGGTTAACAAGGGAAGGTTGATTGAAGTAGTGCTTCAGAAAGCTAAGACTGACGAAGCGTTCTGGCCCTCACTGACCAGTGATAAGAAGAAGCACCACTGGCTTAAAGTAGATTTCAACCGATGGCAGGATGAGGAGGAAAGTGGAGATGAGTATGGTGAAATGAATGACATGTTTTCATCCAAAATAGGTGATTTTGGCGAAGAATATGAAAATGATGATGCGAGCTCTGCGGAAGAAGAGGATCTGCCAGATATAGAGTAATTAATCTATAATAATTCCATAGAAAATATAACAATTTGACTACTTTAAGTTAATCATGAATACAATAATTGTGCTTTTTATACAAGGAGACATGTGGTAGATCGTAGTTTAAGGCGAGGCATTGTTGCATGTGTTCTATAGCATTTTTCTTTCTTTATGAGATATGGCTGAGAATATTGAATAATGTGTAATAATTTAAGTCAAGTTCCTGGTTTTCATTTTAATAATTAACTTGATGACTTGTGTTATACATGTTACTGATTTATAAAAGAATTGGCTTAAACTTAGTTGTTCATTCGAGCATCTTTTAATCTAAGTTCTTTTAGTAAATACAATGAAATAATTTATATTTTAAATTACATAAAGGTAGGTTTCATTTAATTTTCTTCACTATTTGTGCTTTGAATAGTATTATATTGTAAACCCTTTGTCAGGAACAATTTCTATAGACCACAGAGAATTTGATGGCTCGAGAGGCCCTATTTCTCTTTTTGGAAACTTAAGACATGTGCTATGCAGTACATGCATCATTCATTATTTCATGGAAGGGTTTGGGTTCAAAGCCTGTATTTACTGCTACGTATTGTATTGGTCATTATATGATTGTATCATATGGGGATTTTTACTTTGTTAAGAACAAGTAGTGAAACATTTTGGATTGGCTTTGCGAAGGATACTTCATGCTCCTTTGTATACTCTATAATTAGGTATAAATAGGTGTATACTCTATAATTGCTTTATTGTCAAACAACTGTGCTGTCACTGGTAAGAAGTTTTCTTAAAATGTATTTAAAATTAATTTTGTGAAGTTTGAACACCTATTTTTGTATGTTAAGTTTGCATATTCAATTTATTATTTTCTACAAAATATGTGCTAAGTTAATATCCTTTACCGAACAAAGCAAAGTGTTTCTGCATGATGATGCCAAAGAATTAAAAAGTACAATGTTTCTATTATAACACCTTTATTTTAAGATTACTACTGCATTCTGTTTTTAATAGATAAAAAGATATGCTCATGCCCTTAATTTATTAAGTTCTTTATTGTATTATTTTATATTTATAAGTACAAGTTGACAATAAAGCAGAACTTATTTTAACATTGTCTGGGAAATTTATAAACATGATATCTGACCGGACTCTGATGGATATAACAAATTATTTTATTAGGTTTATTATAGAGTATAAAAAAATCACATGATTTTTATTGATACATGTTTGGCGGGGATTTATTTTTCAGTATGAATTTGTATAATATTTTATATCAACTCGGCCTGACAAAGGGTTAAATTAAATAACAAGGCAGCTAAAGGTCATTTTGTCATTATACATAAGCTGTCTATTAAAGCTTATACAAGTATATATCTTAGTCACAATACCAATTTGTAATGTTAAGAACTTGCTGTATTTTAGTGTTAGTCTTAGACATTATGATAAATGCCTAATGAGAGGATGTCTGAAAGAAATTCTTTGAAATAAGAAGTGATCCTACTGTAATTTGTATTGCATGATTCACGGATGGCAGGCTTTGATGGCGGGATTGGCAGGCACTATAGAAGTCATTGGTAGCCAGTAATTTACTTTTTGTAAATCATGTAACAATATTATTACTAGGAAATAAAATTAAATACCACATTCGTGTTTTAATTCCATCTCTTATGTTATATTTTTATTATTATTTTATAAAAGAAATAAACAGAGTACCACTTGAATTTATTTTTATTTATTGTAAACATTTATCATAATTATAATTGTTTGATTTTTTATTTACTTGTATAAGAGAAAACAATTATTTAATATTGAAGTCATGATTCATGAAATGATAAATATTTAAAAGATTACCACATAATAATGTGATCTTTTAAACATTTTTGAATTTGTAACATATATTCCTCTTGAAATGCCATTCAAAAAAGGCAATAAAATATATAAAAATTCATTATAGTTTTGTTATAATATTAATACCTGTATTTCAAAACTTTTCTACCATGCTGCAAAATAAATGTGTGGAACGTATATAGGCATTATATAATTATCC
>DWKL01000983.1:0-16001 GCA_018249415.1 Phareas burnsi | reverse complement strand
TACATACATATTAACTATCAATGAAACAAATAAAACTTAAAACTATTTAAAAATGAAACATTCGGTTGTTTTTTTGTTATCCTGAACGTCTCAGCGAACAGGACGAAATTGTAAATTCGTTTTTGCCAATTGGCTACGGAACCCTGAAAAGTCGCTAAATATCCGTTAGTCAAATAGCGACAGTCCCGGCGTCTGCCAAGCATAACTTCATTAATCAAAGGTCGGTGTCGCTTTCATCGACCAGACATTAAGATGGAGACTCGATGGAATTCTTTATTTATAAAATAGATACCTTTTCATAGGTGGGTAGAACTTTAATTTTACCTCGGACGTTCCACCGCCGCACTCATAATCCGCCTTGGAGCAATTTATTTGTTTCGGTTGGAGTGGTGCGGTTGACGGGAACACTAACAGAGATCCTAAGGAGAGGTAACGCATCTATTTACGACCTCACATAGAACTTCAGTCCTATTTAAGGTTAGATGTGGGGGTCCAGGGGCTACAGTGACCACTTACTATCAGGAAAACTGCATTTAGATTTACTTCTGCTATCCCTAAGAACTAACTTGTAACATCTCTTATCTTTGTGCCCATTACCACGATCTTCAAACCTACGTTGCTATTATGAGGTGGAATAAGCTACCTTATAACACGACCCTTATAGGGCAGAAATAGAAAAGCGGTGGTGTGACAGGAAACCAACCACGAATAGTTGTACCATTTTTATTAATGAATATAGAAAAGTATAAGCGTAACAAAAGTTTTTTTTTTTTTCATTATGCCAATGATTCTCAGTTGTTATATACACAATATACAATATAAATTGGAAATCCGTATCGACTCCGTGTGCTTCACATTGGGGTCGTCGGAATGTTCCGCTGTGCAGCGATTTGATACCGCACAAGTGAAACGTCAGGCCCCGAGTAAATGTCAGAATGTCAAAAATGTCTCCTATATGTCGACGGCATGTAAGACCAATCGTGTTTCATAAAGAAAAAATTTGGTGTTCCCCATAACTGTACCTGAAAGACCATGATGGTGCGACCAGGTGGGTGGGGGGTGTCGTAACAATAGATTTGGTTTATTTAGTTAGTTTCGGTCTTGACCAGTATGCTGCTTACATTATTTTTGTTCCAAGAACACCTGTACCAAAGGTGGGTAATGATGAGTAAAGCAGCTTATAAGTGTTTTCTTTGTTTCCAGGTGATGCTGGGCGGGGCGGTTGGGGCGGGTTCGCCGTGTGGGGAGGGCGACTTGCTCACCGTCACCGTAGTGCGTGACGAGCATGGCTACGGCATGAAGGTGTCAGGTATGCACATTTAGTTCTTCGTTCAACAAGAAACCTCTGTGTGTTCTATCGGCCGTGTAATGATTGAGCGCTGTAACGAATTATTTGATCCGCGCCTATGTAATCTTTTTTCTATCGGTTAATTCTCTGAAGTATTGGGTTTCACCCACATTAACTGGAGTCGAGGCGGTTCTCAACGGTTTTGGTTTGTGTGTTCTTTCTTATTGCGTACTTCCAAGATATGTAATAACTCCTGAGGTAACGTTGGAACGCTATAATAAGGGACTCTTTAAACAAGGTGAAAACGGACCTTTACTTCAAAGCCGGCGATGATGGCAACTCCTCTGGTATTGCAAGTGTTCATAGACGAATGGTGACTACTGTTTATCGAGTGGCTCGCCTGCCTTATCGCTAGGATAAATAGGAAAAAAACGTAGGTCTCTTTGTTGGACAAGAATCTCTTTTTAGTTTAAAAATGGTAAAGCCACAGTCCACCTCCCTAAAGCGAATAGACTTCAGACATCTTTAAGCCTTACAGCGAACGATCAGACGTGTCGTTATTGAATCTTTGCTATTAGCACTGTAAATATTAGCGGACCTCATATATCAGTAAATATTAGCGGACCTCACACACCAATAAATGTTTGTATCAAACGAGCAATCAGTCCTCCTGATGAGAAATACCCATTGATTTGTAAAGTACAGACGTCAACTAGGAAAGTAGTAAGCCGGTTTGTACGGGTGTTTAACGCGAAAATAGAGGATTTTACAGGGAGTAATATAGCCTACATATTACTATAAAGTTTTTAGGGTTAAGGCATAAAAATGGAAATACGGTGTTCGGGGACGTAGGCTCATTGGAAACTTGTTTTAAATAACCTGACCTAGATTTTAAATTCCTAATGCCTAAAGCGACAACATTTATATGTAAAACTTTATGCACTCAATCAATGATATTATAATAGGTATTGTAGGCGTCGATAAGGTCAACAATACGATCCACAATATCGTTCCGATGAATATTAATTCTGTTTACCTCATTTACGTGTATAGATGGACTATATGTGCATTTTCGCATCAATAACTACCTCCCTCTTAGCTATTTTCGTCACAAAGCAGCGCATGCAAATCATCCCTAACGGCACTCCAGTATTAATATTATCCCCTAGTAGTAAAGTCAACTGCGACCAAGATAGACCGTTCATATCTATTGGAGTTAAATCAAAGAGCTGCTTCATGAAAAAATACCTGTCTTACTTGGAACGGTCTCGTGTGCATTCTGATAATGCCTCTGGTGGTGAGTATACTTGTGTGCAAAATTTCTTTGAGAGCCTCTTATAATAAATCCATATACAATTTAATTTTATCACATACTGCCCATGTCAAGTATAGAATGATAAGGCCATTTGGGAGAATTCTGACTCTTCAAAGTGACGTCGTACGGCAGTCTAAATGGCGTTAGATGTTCCGATTTGAATTCAAGGAACATGAAGTTGAACAGCAAAATAGAACACTGTGAGGGAACTAACTTATTTAACAGAGACCCTCTTATCTACTTACTCTTAGTGATGTCCACTGTGCTTGGACAACAAGCATGACTATTGTCGCATTCCGAGAGGAGATATTTGTCTAGTTCAGAAGTAATTAAGAGGGTGTTTAAGGCAATTTTTCTCTATAGAGATGGAGTGGATCCAACTTGGAAGCAATTCCCTTGTCCTGCTTCCACACTTTGGCTAGTTCTTTAAAGTGCCATGCTGGTTAATATGTCCTTGCACTATACGTGTTTTTATCTTAAAATACCAATATCCTTGCTACTATATTATGTTATATATAAACCAGTAAATATCGTGATCTGCAGGCGACAACCCAGTGTACGTGCAATCGGTCAAGGAGCATGGTGCGGCTTGGCGCGCTGGTCTCCGCTCCGGCGACAGGATCCTGCGGGTGGACGCCGTGCCCGTCCACCACCACACTCACCAGCAGGTCGTGCACATGATCCGAGGTGAGATGGTACTTGGAAGGCGGTTCGTGTTAGCATATAAGTAGTAAGCTTGCAGTCTACATCTTCTAACTGATCTGTATCCTGTATGCTTTATCACTATTGATATACAAATGTTCTGTTTGCTTGTGGAATATGAAGACAATAAACGTAAATCAGAATTAAAAGTATACATCAAAATTACCTAAAAGTGTAACACAAAAGGAGAGAATATAGGAAGAGAAATGAAAAGAAGACGAGACACGAAAGATAATAAAAAGAAATATAAGAAAAAACTGGAAGATTAGCAGATAAAAAATACGAATATTACAGAAAACTTTGATGGATCCGAGTAAAGCTATTTCCATTATCTTCATCATTAGTCATTACTTTATTCATCATATCATTATCAATTACTGCTGGGTACGGGTCTCTGCCCAGTATGAAAGCAATACGATATAGTCCACCACGCTTGCCAAGTGCGGATTGGAAGACTTCATTCTTGAAAAGTTTATAGAGAACTCTCAGACATGCAACTTTTTTTTTCAAATACCCCCCCCCCTATCGAATATAATTTTTTTGTAAATTATAAGAAGGAAAAAATTACGCATTAGCATTTTATTCGCAGGAAAAATAAATTCGTATTTCATAGTATTTCTGAAAGACCGTACGAAAAATAAACTTCTTTTGGCACATACGGTGAAATAGACGGACGTAACGAAATTTTAGTAGTCTCTTTCTTGCCGTTTGGTTACGGAATCCTAAAAACTTAACATTTGATGATCACTAAAGGTTTCTTCACAAGAATCCATCGAAACCTCCCGTGTTGTTACGTCAAACGTGTTACGCAAAACGTAGCTAAAATTTTATGAAGCATTCATAAGATTTTATCGAATTATCGAATGGTTTTATGTGCAAATCCATCTAAAACAAAGGACCATTAATTTTGTTTATTTACCCAGAGGCTTGAGTAACTTCCTGATATACAACTACATTGTGGCGTAAGTACGCATGCAAATGAGAATTTGTACGTAGAAGGAAAATTAGAAAATGGTAAAAATTTGGCCCGTAGCCAAATTATTTGAACTTCACAACTGACACTAATCCATAATATAATATAAGGCCGCGGCTGCACTGGTAAGGTGACTGCGATGTGATGACGACATAAATTATGTTTGCATTCTTTAAAACAATAGAAAATGAACTTTGGTTAATTTGCTTTTTTTCTGATTTTTCCACTCTATGCTTGATACAGTATGGGGACGGGGGGACGATTATCGCCTAAATAAAGACAAATAAGAGTCGTTTAGAACTTATTCATTGTCGATTTAACACCCGAAAAAAATAACCGATTACTGTACAATAAAACATTTACAAAAAATAATAATGGACCTCAATGAAAAAAAATACTCGTTACCCGCGCGAACGTCACCGCTACCGTAAACACGTTATATAATATATATAACTACTTCTAATTCGCAACTTCAACTAGTTTCTACTCTTGTCATATAAAAAACGAGCACGCAGTTCATCTGATGTTCAGTGGTCGGTACGGCCCTTGTACATCTGTAATTGATGCTAAATAGGACGAAAATCTTACCTGATGTACGTACGTATGTAGATGTGTTACTACTGTTGAGGACTAAGACGGTCGCCTCGCTTGTAAGTGTATCCGACTGTCTCGGCTGCAGTGACCGCTTAACATCAGGTGATGCGCGCGCTCGTTGGCTACTCTTCTCGCATAAAAAAGAAAATAAACGCGTAAAGTAAAAACCCAAACGTGATTTAACTCCAGAGACAAAAACCTCCACCGTCGCGTTGGTGACAAGCCGACATTTTTTATTATCTCTTAGCTCGCTCATTAATCTCACGTGATAAAACAAGACCCTTACAACTGTTCAACCTTTACAGTAAGGGAATATAGAAGAAATGATTGATGTTGGCCCAGAATGGTGTCCATATTATGATAACGGGTATATCGAAGCTCGTAATGGAACACATCGCATAATGATGTAACACTAATGCAATCTATGTATGTACCTATGATATAAATGTGATGGACCTTATATTGTAGATGGACCTTATATTGTATATACTTCGAAAATGTTTGCGAGTCAGATGTAAATTTGTATGAGTCAGATGTACATTTTACATATTTATGGCTGGTTGAACTGTCGTCCGGGAAATACCACTGCCGTCCTCATAATCTGCTCTGAAGCAATTCTTGTATATCGGTTGGAGATGCGTGATTGTCGAGTACACTCATAAGCGAGGCAACCTTGTCCACCATCATCATCCACCACCATCTTGTGCTCGTATTTATGAATAAGTAAAAGTAAGTACTTCATAAAAAATCACTACTTAGGCACCGATTTTTATTTTATAGTTCAGTAATTGCTTGAAGTTAGCGCTGTCAAAAGTTAGAATCCCCACTCGAGCAATCAATCAAATCAAATCAATGACGATTTTATCAAATGGCAGTGATGGCTTTAGCAAGGAAGTACAAAGCAACAAGTAATTACTTCTTTATAGATACAAGAATAGTTACGCGTCTACATACGATTTCATATAGGACTTCAGTCGTGTTTAAGGTTAGACGTGAGAGTCCATAAGCTGCAGTGACCAATTAACATCAAATGGCCTGCACACTCGTTTGCTACTCTTCTCGCACAAAAAACATATTTACCCGAATCGTTACACTTCAGTCCTTAACTTCACGTAGGACTTGTCCACTTTGGGGTTTGTTTGCAGACGTACATGATTTATGACATAAAAATAAACAAAGGTTTATTTATAAGGTGGGCAGCATCCCACACTCGTTCCGCTGCTGTAATGATCTCCCCGCAAATTGGTGAGTCCGGGAGTATTATTGGAGATAGTTTGTCGAAATCAGTGGCGAATTTACACATTCCCTAATTATAAGCTGTTAATTTTTGCCGCTCTCACTCCTACAATTGTCAGTTACTAGATTATTTTTACCATACATTAATTTAAAATTGCTCAAGAAGTTCTTTTTGGGAATATTTCTGTAATTATTGTAACTTTAATTTTCCCTTTTATTTCTTAGTTTTGTTCCTTCTATTCCACAGATTGCCTGGTAGAGATCTCTTTTTTAGCGATAAGGCCGCCTTATGTATGCTTATTTTATTCTCTATCCGTATGTGCCTTTATTTGTAACTGGCGTACAAATAAAGAGTAGTAAATATAGAGTAGGCGTATTGTATTTTATAGTAGTGCAAATGTTGGGTAAGTTTATCTAAAAAAAATCTATCCCCAAATATGTCGTCGCTATAGTATGCCATTCTATGCTTGACTCAGACTCAGTCTGCTGGCAAATCCACCACTGGTCGATATATAATTTTTAATTCTGTCGTAGGCCTCCAAATAAAGTTTAACGTCTGTTGCTTAGGGCTCCTGTATTACATGTTACAAGATCTAACCTGAAACAGGATTAAAGTCCTACCTGATGTCGTAAGTAAATATGTTGCTACTGAGGACTAAGATGCTCGCATCGCTATAAGTGTATGCGACAACCACACAAAATCGTTTGCTGCCACGGCTGCAATGGCGCCACGGATGTAATCTCCTTGCTAATATACATGTATTCCACATTCCAGCCAACCCCACGACGGTGTTGACAGTACAACAGAACAGTTCGAGGCACAAAACACCGATCACCGCGCCGGTTCCTGTCAATGTGAGTATGGTTGCTGCCGCTTTAGTGTTCCACTGCTGGGCAGGGGACTCTGCCCGGGCTATGTATGAAACTACTTCGCGACAATCCCTGACCAATATGACAGTTCGCGTGACGCAGTGGCTACCGGCATTGGTCTGACGCAGAGACGGTTCCGGGTCCGATTTCCGGTCAGGCATATATCCAATGATGTATTCACATTTCTGTTCTGGATCTAGGTGTTTGTGTATTCGTCTCTATATATATCCATGGCAGTCATGTCACAGGGATTCCTAGTGCAGGAATGAGGATAGGGAGGATCCAATTAGTGGCGAAAGTGTTTAAAAAAATTTATACGTATGGCGGTATATATTTTAAGACGTGCAGAATGCACCGCTTTCCTTTCCACATGGCATGCAGAAGTAGAAAACAAAAATATACACCATCATACAGGCACGCGTTTCGCTCCAAAACGCAGCATCACCAGGTTAAGTTGACTCTACGACGGTTAATCGCTAACTTTCTGTGACATTGTTAGTGAAAACAATTTAAACGAATGTAAATATACATAGATAGGCGGTAATATTAATTAGGTGATGAGTCTATAGTTCGAACGGCGTGGTACCACCGCCACTCATAATTCGCCATGAATGAACTCTTGTTTTATGGTCGGAGAGGTGTGATTATCGGCTACACTTGCGAACGAGGCGACCATCTCAATCCTCAGGAGTAGTGACGCATATACTTCATCATCATCATCTTCATGATTAATCCCTTAATGTCCCAATGCTGAGCACGGGTATCCACTCATAATGTGAAGGATTAGGCCAAAGTCAACCGTGCTTATCAAGTGCGGATTGTTAGACTTCCCACACTTTCGATAACGTCGATCACGGCACTGTCAGGCATGTAAATGTCCTCAAGATGTTTTCCGTCACCGTTAAAGCAAATTATCATTTAAAAAAACATAGGTCCTTGCGGGATACGCACCCCGGACTCCCATTGTGAGAGCCCGGGATCTTAATCACCAAGCTATCACTGCTTAGAATATAATATTGAATTGAATATAACACGGAATTGAAACTGGGTGTTTATGTGCAATGCCCATTTAAGTTTGCGACTGCCCTAAAATTAAAACCATATCAAAAATTTGAGCAGATTAATATAAACGAATTCTCTGAATTTCAAGCATGCAATTTAACGATTTACACAAACACGGCGCCAAAGGAGCCTTCAAAGTTTCCACTGACAACTGTGCAAACAGTATTAACATTGAAGATATTTTGTCACGTTTGTTGAAGCACTCACAGCTCGCTCGTGTTCACTGTTCACTTATTAATATGTGGGTCGTTGACCACTGTTGGACGTGGGGATCTAATCATCTATGCCGCTATGACCGATCTTGTGCCTGTAAACATATAGTTGATCATACTTTATGCATCTATAATGTCACGTATGATAATGCACTTGACAACGTGACCGTAAAACACCTGACTGAATTTTAGTGGTTAACGGTCAGGTCAGATTAACCACTAAAATTCATGTTATATTCCAGCGTAATATATACATTTACACTACAAACTATCTCTTCTCCCGCCCTCTCTCTCTTAGACGCACATACATATGCACACACACAGACACACTCACACACAGGCGTAGCAAATAAATAATCACAAAATCAAGTTATGTATATAACTTGATGTACATATATATTATAATTAGCAACCCGCCCCGGCTTCGCACGGGTAGCAGAGCATATTATCTCTAAGGGGCGCGACGCGGGGGTGGTCGCATCAAGCGAGTCCCGTCATCAGTTGAATTAATTTTCGCAGGTGTTAGTTTTTATTTTGCGATAACTCCTAAGATATTTTAGATAAGATTAAGATTCGTTTAAATTATGTAGAGGACTATCATTATGTGCACGAAACGATTAAGGTAACCAACGTATTTAAGCCGATAAGGATTCATACTGTATCCGTGTATATGACTTTCCAGTTACCGCATTATACGTGACCATTTTTTAAAAGTTAGAATGGGTATAGTAAACTATTATTAAAAGACAGATGTATGCTATTGCAGACTTTTCTGTAGACCTATAAAAGAGGAATATTCCACCATACATTGTTTTGTTATATCTCAAAGGGATTCGACGATGGCGAAGCGTTTTCGATGAAAGCTACCAGGCGGCTTGACTTTTTCCGGCATCTTCAATAATTCGTATTTCAACCAATTTACACAAAATCTTAACAAATTATACATCTAAACCTTTATCATAACTTACTCTGTCTATTGGTGGAACCCGTATAAAAAACCGTTCAGTAGTTTTTGAGTTTATCGCGAACAGACAGACAGTCAAACAGACAGATGCGACGCGGAACGTTACAATATGTAGTGATAATCGTTCTGTTTTATACTTTATTTAGAAATTATGGTGTCTTGAGGAAATGTTTTAGCAGGTCTTTGTAATTAACAACACAGGGTATCTTAGTGTGGGTACAATACAAGATACATTTAAGATTGATCTACGATCAAACACACAAACACCAAACACCCAAACCCAGAACAGAAATCTTAATTCATTATTTAGATATCTGCTGGGAATCGAAGCCGGAGCCCTCTGCGTGTCAGACCAGTATGACAACCACTGCGCCAAGCGGGTTGCTAACTATATTAGGCAATATTACAGACAACTATCACATATTTATGTTTTCTAGCGATGTGTTCAATAACTCTTACTAGGTGAGTGATAAAATAATCGCTAAAACGCATTTAACTTTAAAAAACTCGGGCTATCGCTACTTTCTATTTCTCATATTTTGTTTAAGCGATGGGGACATATGGGCCAGTGTGGCCCAGCTAGACTTCAATAGTGACACAAGTGTGCACGCGACGAGGCACTGTCACCATGAATTATATAGATTTGACCTTTCTGTAATGACATGACATGAAACTGTTTGTGCAATTAGTTAATTTCGTTCATGGTTCAAAGGAAACAGACGTAATAAAGCTATTTATATATAATACTGCCCTAAATTATAGTCTACGTTTCGTATCATTGTAAATGTTAACCAAATAACACTAGTAATTAGTGAAGTATGATGACAATAATAATGATTTAAAAATTAATATGTAAGATATAAAATGTGGAAGAAATGTGATAAAATGACTAAGATGAAGGTTAAGGTATTCGTTTTGTGTGTGTGTTTGTTGTGAATATTGTATTGTAATTCCGTAAACAAATATTTGGGGTCCGTGAAAAATGTAAAGTAAATAACGATATCTCTGATTTTCTGATAAGGCAACAAATTAAAGTGATGATAAGGAATTTGGAGACAATAGATTAATTTATTGAAACGAATTTTAACTTCAAATGGTTTGCTTGTGTTATCATTGTGATCATCATCATCATCATAATAGATTCTTCTCATAATTATTGGAATCGTTCTGCAAAGAAAATTATTTTTAATTAAGTATATTTGTTACTGTTGCTAGCGTTTGGAGCTACTTCTAATTTGACATTTTCATAGTTTTTTTTGTAAACTTTTGTATTAATCACAGCATGCTTAATAAACTTTCAGTCCGAGAAGCAACGCCAGCTCGAAGCTTCGAAAGTCCACACCGTCCGGCTGATGTTGGAAAAGGAGCAAAAGTACATCAGGGATCTGCGCAGTGAGTCTCATTCCTGTACATACACATAGCAACCAAACAGACTTCTGATGCAAGGCTCGTAATGTCTGAGCACTAGAATGGTCTAGTATAATGTGACAAATATATGTTACAAAATGTTACGCCTACTAATATCATTTATGCTTACCCCGTTATTCGTTATATTTTGAAGTAGGAACATACATCAAGAAGAAGTGATAACTTTTTTTTGATCTATTTGTTAGAGCTGACTCAAAGGACCAAAAAAATCTCATTTAAATACAAATAGTATATGAATGAGATTTTTTTTTGGTGTACTAATGCAAGACATACACTGGTATAAAGTTCTGGTACGACATCTGTCAAATATAACTGATGAAAGGTAACTCTACCAATATTATTTCTGGCATCGCAATCCGCGTCACTCGTAATACTGTTCGTATTTTGAATTATGTTTATAACATCTTATAAGTTTTTGTTGATCTTTTCGCTAGATTTGGTACAAAGGATCAAAGATATAATTTTTTTTTTACATTTTACAAAATGTTCCCAGTTGTTTAAAAAACCTTTTGTTTATTTATTTATAGTGTTAAATGAGTTTGCTTAGTAAAAGAAAAAGTTTAAAACTAAACAGCATTCTATTATATTTCCAGATGAACTGTTAAAAGTTCCAGATGTAAGGAAACAAGCTCAGTTGGAATCGGCGGAACAACGCTGTGCCATCCTGCAGCACGAGATCGACACCATCATGGCAGGACAGGTGATTGTAGACTCTACCTACATACAAGCATAAAGACATATTTAAGCTTCGCAGCTGTATGTGTCTCTATGGTAACCTTTATAAAATATTTTTTCTATGTAGTCCACATCAATTGGCTAGTTTTTCTTTCATAAATCAGTTTAGTAGATCGTAGATGTCAATGTTAGAATGTCACAGTTTTGTGCATTATTACTGTTTTGCAGCAATATTAGATTGCCCGCGATTGTATTTGTTTATTTAATTTTATGATACATATATATTGATATGTTTACACGCATCTTTATGTTCCAGTTGTGGCTCAGAAAAGTTGAACGAATTCCCGTTTTCTAGATTGTTATCTTGTTATATGTATGTAGGTAAAACTTGTATTAGAAAAGTTAAGGACAAAATTACTTCAAACAGGCTATATAAATATTATTTTATAGGCTATTATTAAATTTAATATATTATTATTAAATATAATAGATGGTAAAATTTTAACTTTGATCGATCATGTACCCCCACCGATTTCTCTTCTTGCAGTTTTTATGTTTCAGTTTGAGAGGGGCGCTTGTCGGTTAGATGTGGGTGTCCATACACTGCAGTGACCACTTAACAACAGGTGGCCTGCACATTCGGATGCATTTTTTTTTACATAAAAAAACATATTTATATAAATATCAGGTCTTTGAATTTATTTCATTTTATTTAAATTCCAAAGCAGAGAAAGATATGCTTACTGTAAAATCCAATATACACAAAAAATAATAATTTAAGTTTGTTTATAAGAATGTTTTTATTAGACAAGTTTATTGTATTGTACACGTGTATTGATCATTGTGATTAGGACATAATTTTCCTTGAGTATGTCATCACTTCACAAGTCTATTTAACTAAATCCAATGACTTTAACTGTTCTGAGCCACAGCTGTTTCAGAGGCGAAAGTGAATTATCACAAAATGAAACGAATTTAAAAAAAAAACATGTGTTAACCGTTTAATGAATTAATGAACTAACATGTCTAATGTTGGGACGTGTCGGGTGAATAACATAATACATGTCATGTCATGTCCGCTTCTACGCATGCTTGTTTTATTTGTACTTGTGGCCTTTCTAATTTGGGATTCGTTGATACAGAAACATTTCATAATACATTGGGGAATAAATATCCGGATCGATTTAAAGAGAAATAATATGTTTTTGATATTTATGTCATTAAAAATTTTAGTCATACAACATACATATGTTTTATGGTCGGATATATATATTTTATTACAACAATTACCATCATCGTTTATCTTTATATATAATAATTTTAAATTATTGTCTCAATAATATTGCGAAAATATTTTAATATAGCGGATTATAATGTTACTTTACCTTGTATGCTAAATTTGCAATTTTATATATACCTGTAACATAATATTACTTCGATTATTGTACGGTTTTTTTTGAATAATAACATTTGTATAATATTAAGGATGAGTATATTATCACAGTCGATAAAGCAAGGATGCATAGAATCGGAATGATCAATGATCATTGATATTGGAGAATTAATTTTCGCCTCGCATTCGTAACGGGAGCGGTTCCGTTGTGGAGAACTTTGAGCTTTTTTTTTTTTTTTTTTTTTTTCACTATTTTCTTATTATTACGTTGTGTGGAGATTTGTGGTCTATATTTTGTTCTTAGCCATGTTAAATTATGTACCAAATTACTTATGTATCAAAAACGTTGGACAATTTTAATTAAAGGGATCTTGGTATCTTAATTTTCTCAAATAATCCATTATATTTATTTTAAATGTTATTATAATTTAGTATTATGTAATTTTCATAATTAAAAATAAATGATATCATCATGTTCATTTCCGTATTACAAATAAATATATCACTATATAAAAAAAGATCCTTCGAGCCGGATTCGAGCATTCGAAAACATGCAGCAAATCTCTACACAGCTCGTCGACCGAATCCACACCCGCACGCACGGCCACAAATAGTGCAACGTTTATCACGCGTTCACTTTAACATCCTTACGGCTGTAGCCCGCGGAGCCGCAGCCGCCGTCCACGCCGCGCCTCTCCGCACGCGTCAAGTCCAACCTGGACAAGCTGGCCGCCGGCTCCCCGCCGCCGAACAACTCGACCGGCTTCCTGAGCGGCCTGCCGCGCTCGCTTAGCAATCTCACCGGCCAAAGCTTGCGCAACCTGAGACAGGCGAGGCAGAACAAGCTGCAGCAGGAGAACCAGCCGCCGCTCGTAAGACAGAACTCGGACGAGTCGAACAACAAACGGCGGCACGTACACAACAACACCGTGCCCATAGTGCCCACCACGTGCCTGGACAACGCGCCCCCGCCGCTGCCGCCGCGGTCCATCGAGCGGCCGAAGCGGAGCCCGCTGAGCCCGACCATCGGCCCGACGCCCGTCAACCCGCTCGCCGAGCCGCGGCCGTCCGGCTCGGCGTCGCCGCTGCACAAGCAGTACTACAAGGGGAAGCCGTACCCCATGCACCGGTCCATGCCGAACTACAGGGAGGACCCGAAGTTGCGCAGGTCCTCGCACTCGCTGGACGGCGAGCTGGACGGCCCCCAGCCCAACTCGATAGCTTTGCAGATGAGTTATCCGCTCGTCAACGCGCCGCCGCCGCCGCTGCAGGTAAACGTGCGATTTGCTGATTGAGGTGTTCTTGTGTAGATTAGATGTAGACTCCAAAGTAACTTAAAATTCAAGTTCATAAATATTAACGCTATCATTTTTATTAATGTCGGTGCAGTAAATAATATTTGATTGTGTTGATCAAATAATCGACAAATTTTGTGACATTCTTCTCGTTTATCTTACAGCCATTCTCTCATTTTTTTATTATAATTTGTCTATGGTACTGGTTTAGAATCGGTCAAGTCGTATGGAAATAAAAAAAAAGTGTTTTTCAACTCAATTGGCAAATCGTTTTCGCTAAAACGTTGGTGAAGGTTTTCTGAGATAATTTTAAAAAACTATTTCAGGAAAGTTTAAAATCAATTTAATTGGTGTTTGAAGCTGAATTTCATTTATGCGTACGTTATTTTTTTTTAATTTATATTTTATTGCCGGAGCTTGTTCTTTACTTTTTATAATTTTTATTTCACTACTTTAGTTATAGTATTCGTCGGAACACGGGACCCGGAGCACGTGTCTAATGTACGCTCGCTAGGACTGTGAGTATTGAAAATAAAAATTGAGAAGTAGATAGATTTAATACAATCTATACAGCTATCTGTGATAGAATAATAAGTGTCCCATCAGGTGAAGGACACACAACCTTCCTTTTGCATTACTAGTATGATTAAGTCAGCATATGTATGTGAACTTACAGTATCTGAGCTTATAGTATAGATCCAGTGTCATTTTATGGATTTTTTTTAAAAAGTTTGTCTAATCTGGTCCTGTATTCGCTCGAATATTAGAACAAAATGTCGACATCCATTAGTAGCCCCATTTAGGAACATTTAAAATAGTTGTATTACTATTTTCCTTCTTTTTTCTACCAAGTTTATTTAGGTCGACGGCAAGGTTAATGATACATGTATACTATATGTATATGATGTGACGTCCCATATTTTTCTCTATATAGCTTTGGAATAACATTGCCCCAGCTAACTTTCTACAGTGACTAATTTCATGTGCTTATATATGTTTTGAAACAACTTTCATACTTCTCTGATATAACATAAGTATGTCTCATTATTGGAGTTTAACATGTTCGTAATTTCTATAATATTTAAAGCATATTGTGTTATTCGGAAATCAAAATATTATACATATAATGTTTATGTATTAAATATTTGATGTAGGTAGAATTATAGGTCGACCAAGTAGGTACCACAGCCGTTCACATAATCCGCCGTGAAGCTATTGTGTATCGGTTGGAGAGGTGTGGGTGTCGATTACACCTAGGCAAGGTTGTAGTCCTCGGGAGTAGTGACTCATCTACGTACGACCTCAGATAAGACTTTACTCCTGGTTGAGGTTACATGTGGGAGTCCTTGGGCCGCAGTGATCACTTAACATCAGATGGCCTGCGCGCTCGTTTGCTACTCTTCAAATATATAAAAAATTTAAATAAATATGTAGTATAGAATGTTTATGAATAAAATAAATAAAATATGCATTATTAATTAATTATATCGTATGAAAATGAATATCAATTAATTTATACGTAATAATATAGTAAGATGAATTATTTTCAAATGTATAAAGTGTGTTACAGGAAAAACATGTTTTTAAAAATTAATATATGGTAACCAATACATATATACATGAATATATATACAAGGAACAACATTTTTCTATACATATTCATAAATGATGCACAAACAATTGATGTATCACGTTCTACTATGACGTTCTCCTGTATACATTGCACAATATTCATGTTTGTCGTCGCGTCCTGTCCGCAGACTGACAACCGGACCGGCGTGCCGATACTGCACGTGCGGAGCCAGTCGTCGCCGGAGCACCTCGACCATGAGCTGCCGCGAGGTGAGTTGCGAGGTTGATCATCTCGTAATAAGCATATGTTTATTGCGTTTATTTCGAAATGGTACCTGCTTTGATTGTTCAAAATATGTATTTTAAAATTCTTGATTAACCTCGTGAAAGTGCCGCCCAAAATCACATGTTTGACGAATATC